>JAVKPL010006273.1:0-25923 GCA_032173675.1 Gastrolobium villosum
ACAAAATGAATTTCTTTTGCAACTTATTTTATTCATACGTTTTCGACGGAATTCATTTTCCGTCAAAAATCTTCGACGCAATCCATTTCCGTCGAAAAACTTCACAAAATCAATTTCTTTTGCATTTATTTTATTCATCCATTTTCGACGGAATCCGTTTTCTGTCAAAAAACTTCACAATATCAATTTCTTTTGCATTTATTTTATTCATCCATTTTCGAAGGAATCCGTTTTCTGTCAAAAAACTTCACAATATCAATTTCTTTTGCATTTATTTTATTCATCCATTTTCGACGGAATCCATTTTCTGTCAAAAAACTTCACAATATCAATTTCTTTTGCATTTATTTTATTCATCCATTTTCGACGGAATCCGTTTCCCGTAAAAAAACTTCACTATATCAATTTCTTTTGCATTCATTTTATTCATCCATTTTCGACGGAATCCATTTTCTGTCAAAAACCTTTAAAAAATCCATTTCTTTTGCATTTATTTTATTCATCCATTTTCGACGACATTCATTTACCATCAAAAATCTTCGACGGAATCCATTTCCCGTCGAAAAACTTCACAAAATCAATTTCTTTTGCATTTATTTTATTCATCAGTTTTCGACGAAATTCTTTTTCCTTCGAAAAACATCACAAAATGAATTTCTTTTGCAATTTATTTTATTCATCCGTTTTCGACGGAATTCGTTTCCCGTCAAAAATCTTCAACGAAATCCATTTTCGTCGAAAAACTTCACAAAATCAGTTTCTTTTGCATTTATTTTATTCATCCATTTTCGACGGAATCCGTTTTTCGTCAAAAAACTTCACAATATCAATTTCTTTTGCTTTTATTTTATTCATCCATTTTCGATGGAATCCATTTTACGTCAAAAATCTTCGACGGAATCCATTTTCCGTCGAAAAACTTCACAAAATAAATTTCTTTTGCATTTATTTTATTCATCAGTTTTCGACGGAATCCGTTTTCCGTCGAAAAACTTCACAAAATCAATTTCTTTTGCATTTATTTTATTCATCTGTTTTCGACGAAATTCTTTTTCCGTCGAAAAGCTTCACAAAATGAATTTCTTTTGCAACTTATTTTATTCATCCATTTTCGATGGAATTCGTTTTCCGTCAAAAATCTTCGACGAAATCCATTTTCGTCGAAAAACTTCACAAAATCAATTTCTTTTGCATTTATTTTATTCATCCATTTTCGACGGAATCCGTTTTTCGTCTAAAAACTTCAGAAAATCAATTTCTTTTGCAATTATTTTATTCATCAGTTTTCGACGAAATTCTTTTTCCGTCGAAAAACTTCACAAAATGAATTTCTTTTGCAACTTATTTTATTCATCCATTTTCGACGGAATTCGTTTTCCGTCAAAAATCTTCGACGAAATCCATTTTCGTCGAAAAACTTCACAAAATCAATTTCTTTTGCATTTATTTTATTCATCCATTTTCGACGGAATCCGTTTTCTGTCAAAAAACTTGACAATATCAATTTCTTTTGCATTTATTTTATTCATCCATTTTCGACAGAATCCGTTTTCCGTCCAAAAACTTCACAAAATCAATTTCTTTTGCATTTATTTTATTCATCCATTTTCGACGGAATCCATTTTCCATCGAAAAACTTTACAAAATCAATTACTTTTGAGTTTATTTTATTCATCAATTTTCGACGGAATCCATTTTCCGTCGAAAATCTTCACAAAATCAATTTCTTTTGAATTATTTTATTTATCAGTTTTCGACGAAATTCTTTTTAAGTCGAGAAACTTCTGAAAATCAATTTCTTTTGCATTTATTTTATTCATCCATTTTCGACGGAATACAATTTCTGTCAAAAATCTTTGACGGAATCCTTTTTCCGTCGAAAAACTTCACAAAGTCAATTTCTTTTGCATTTATTTAATTCATCAGTTTTCGACGGAATCCATTTTCCATCGAAAAACTTCACAAAATCAATTTCTTTTGCATTTATTTTATTCATCCATTTTCGACGGAATCCATTTTCCGTCCAAAAACTACACAAAATAAATTTCTTTTGCATTTATTTTATTCATCCATTTTCGACGGAATACATTTTCTGTCAAAAATCTTCGACGGAATCCCTTTTCTTTCGAAAAACTTCACAAAATGAATTTCTTTTGCAATTTATTTTATTCATCCATTTTCGACGGAATTCGTTTTCCGTAAAAAATCTTCGACGAAGTCCATTTTCGTCGAAAAACTTCACAAAATGAATTTCTTTTGCATTTGTTTTATTCATCAGTTTTTAACGGAATCCATTTTCCATCGAAAAACTTTACAAAATCAATTTCTTTTGCATTTGTTTTATTCATCAGTATTCGACGGAATTCGTTTTACGTCAAAAAACTTCACAAAATGAATTTCTTTTGCAATTTATTTTATTCATCCATTTTCGACGGAATTCGTTTTCCGTCTAAAAACTTCACAAAATCAATTTCTTTTGCACTTATTGTATTCATCAGTTTTCGACAAAATTCTATTTCCGTCGAAAAACTTCACAAAGTAAATCTCATTTGCATTTATTTCATTCATCCATTTTCGACGGAATACATTTTCCGTCAAAAATCTTCGACGGAATCCCTTTTCCGTCCAAAAACTTCACAAAGTCAATTTCTTTTGCATTTATTTTATTCATCAGCTTTCGACGGAATCCATTTTCCATCGAAAAACTTCACAAAATAAATTTCTTTTGCATTTATTTTATTCATCCATTTTCGACGGAATCCATTTTCCGTCAAAAAACTTCACAAAATAAATTTCTTTTGCATTTATTTTATTCATCCATTTTCGACGGAATCCATTTTCCGTCAAAAATCTTCGACGGAACCCATTTTCCATCGAAAAACTTCACAAAATTAATTTCTTTTGCATTTATTTTATTCATCAGTTTTCGACGGAATCCATTTTCCGTAAAAAAACTTTACAAAATCAATTTCTTTTGCAATTATTTTATTCATCAGTTTTCAACGGAATCCATTTTCCGTCGAAAAACTTCACAAAATCAATTTCTTTTGCATTTATTTTATTCATCAGTTTTCGACGAAATTCTTTTTCCGTCGAAAAACTTCACAAAATCAATTTCTTTTGCAATTATTTTATTCATCAGCTTTCGACGGAATTCGTTTTCCGTCGAAAAACTTCACAAAATGAATTTCTTTTGCAATTTATTTTATTCATCCATTTTCGACGGAATTCGTTTTCCGTCAAAAATCTTCGACGAAGCCCATTTTCGTCGAAAAACTTCACAAAATGAATTTCTTTTGCATTTGTTTTATTCATCAGTTTTTGACGGAATCCATTTTCCATCGAAAAACTTCACAAAATTAATTTCTTTTGCATTTGTTTTATTCATCAGTATTCGACGGAATTCGTTTTACGTCAAAAAACTTCACAAAATGAATTTCTTTTGCAATTTATTTTATTCATCCATTTTCGACGGAATTCGTTTTCCGTCAAAACTCTTCGACGAAATCCATTTTCGTCGAAAAACTTCACAAAATCATTTGCTTTTGCATTTATTTTATTCATCCATTTTCGACGGAATCCGTTTCCCGTCAAAAAACTTCACAATATCAATTTCTTTTGCATTTATTTTATTCATCCATTTTCGACTGAATCCATTTTCTGTCAAAAAACTTCACAAAATCCATTTCTTTTGCATTTATTTTATTCATCCATTTTCGACGAAATTCATTTTCCGTCAAAAATCTTCGACGGAATCCATTTTCCGTCGAAAAACTTCACAAAATCGATTTCTTTTGCATTTATTTTATTCATCAGTTTTCGACGGAATCCATTTTCCGTCTAAAAACTTCACAAAATCAATTTCTTTTGCAATTATTTTATTCATCAGTTTTCGACGAAATTCTTTTTCCGTCGAAAAACTTCACAAAATGAATTTCTTTTGCAACTTATTTTATTCATCCGTTTTCGACAGAATTCGTTTTCCGTCAAAAATCTTCGACGAAATCCATTTTCGTCGAAAAACTTCACAAAATCAATTTCTTTTGCATTTATTTTATTCATCCATTTGCGACGGAATCCGTTTTCGACGGAATCCGTTTTCTGTCAAAAAACTTCACAATATCAATTTCTTTTGCATTTATTTTATTCATCCATTTTCGACGGAATCCATTTTCTGTCAAAAAACTTCACAATATCAATTTCTTTTGCATTTATTTTATTCATCCATTTTCGACGGAATCCGTTTCCCGTCAAAAAACTTCACTATATCAATTTCTTTTGCATTTATTTTATTCATCCATTTTCGACGGAATCAATTTTCTGTCAAAAACCTTGACAAAATCCATTTCTTTTGCATTTATTTTAATCATCCATTTTCGACGGAATCCATTTTCCGTCCAAAAACTTCACAAAATCAATTTCTTTTGCATTTATTTTATTCATCCATTTTCGACGGAATTCGTTTTCCGTCTAAAAACTTCACAAAATCAATTTCTTTTGCAATTATTTTATTCATCAGTTTTCGACGAAATTCTTTTTCCGTCGAAAAACTTCACAAAATGAATTTCTTTTGCAACTTATTTTATTCATCCGTTTTCGACGGAATTCGTTTTCCGTCAAAAATCTTCGACGAAATCCATTTTCGTCGAAAAACTTCAGAAAATCAATTCCTTTTGCATTTATTTTATTCATCCATTTTCGACGGAATCCGTTTTTCGTCAAAAAACTTCACAATATCAATTTCTTTTGCTTTTATTTTATTCATCCATTTTCGATGGAATCCATTTTACGTCAAAAATCTTTTACGGAATCCATTTTCCGTCGAAAAACTTCACAAAATCAATTTCTTTTGCATTTATTTTATTCATCCATTTCCGACGGAATCCGTTTTCCGTCCAAAAACTTCCCAAAATCAATTTCTTTTGCATTTATTTTATTCATCCATTTTCGACGGAATTCGTTTTCCGTCTAAAAACTTCACAAAATCAATTTCTTTTGCATTTATTTTATTCATCAGTTTTCGACGGAATCCATTTTCCGTAAAAAAACTTTACAAAATCAATTTCTTTTGCAATTATTTTATTCATCAGTTTTCAACGGAATCCATTTTCCGTCGAAAAACTTCACAAAATCAATTTCTTTTGCATTTATTTTATTCATCAGTTTTCGACGAAATTCTTTTTCCGTCGAAAAACTTCACAAAATCAATTTCTTTTGCAATTATTTTATTCATCAGCTTTCGACGGAATTCGTTTTCCGTCGAAAAACTTCACAAATTGAATTTCTTTTGCAATTTATTTTATTCATCCATTTTCGACGGAATTCGTTTTCCGTCAAAAATCTTCGACGAAGCCCATTTTCGTCGAAAAACTTCACAAAATGAATTTCTTTTGCATTTGTTTTATTCATCAGTTTTTGACGGAATCCATTTTCCATCGAAAAACTTCACAAAATTAATTTCTTTTGCATTTGTTTTATTCATCAGTATTCGACGGAATTCGTTTTACGTCAAAAAACATCACAAAATGAATTTCTTTTGCAATTTATTTTATTCATCCATTTTCGACGGAATTCGTTTTCCGTCAAAACTCTTCGACGAAATCCATTTTCGTCGAAAAACTTCACAAAATCATTTGCTTTTGCATTTATTTTATTCATCCATTTTCGACGGAATCCGTTTCCCGTCAAAAAACTTCACAATATCAATTTCTTTTGCATTTATTTTATTCATCCATTTTCGACTGAATCCATTTTCTGTCAAAAAACTTCACAAAATCCATTTCTTTTGCATTTATTTTATTCATCCATTTTCGACGAAATTCATTTTCCGTCAAAAATCTTCGACGGAATCCATTTTCCGTCGAAAAACTTCACAAAATCAATTTCTTTTGCATTTATTTTATTCATCAGTTTTCGACGGAATCCATTTTCCGTCTAAAAACTTCACAAAATCAATTTCTTTTGCAATTATTTTATTCATCAGTTTTCGACGAAATTCTTTTTCCGTCGAAAAACTTCACAAAATGAATTTCTTTTGCAACTTATTTTATTCATCCGTTTTCGACAGAATTCGTTTTCCGTCAAAAATCTTCGACGAAATCCATTTTCGTCGAAAAACTTCACAAAATCAATTTCTTTTGCATTTATTTTATTCATCCATTTTCGACGGAATCCGTTTTCTGTCAAAAAACTTCACAATATCAATTTCTTTTGCATTTATTTTATTCATCCATTTTCGACGGAATCCATTTTCTGTCAAAAAACTTCACAATATCAATTTCTTTTGCATTTATTTTATTCATCCATTTTCGACGGAATCCGTTTCCCGTCAAAAAACTTCACTATATCAATTTCTTTTGCATTTATTTTATTCATCCATTTTCGACGGAATCCATTTTCTGTCAAAAACCTTGACAAAATCCATTTCTTTTGCATTTATTTTATTCATCCATTTTCGACGAAATTCATTTACCATCACAAAATCAATTTCTTTTGCATTTATTTTAATCCATTTTTTCCGTCGAAAAACTTCACAAAATCAATTTCTTTTGCATTTATTTTATTCATCAGTTTTCGACGAAATTCTTTTTCCTTCGAAAAACTTCACAAAATGAATTTCTTTTGCAATTTATTTTATTCATCCGTTTTCGACGGAATTCGTTTCCCGTCAAAAATCTTCGACGAAATCCATTTTCGTCGAAAAACTTCACAAAATCAATTTCTTTTGCATTTATTTTATTCATCCATTTTCGACGGAATCCGTTTTTCGTCAAAAAACTTCACAATATCAATTTCTTTTGCTTTTATTTTATTCATCCATTTTCGATGGAATCCATTTTACGTCAAAAATCTTCGACGGAATCCATTTTCCGTCGAAAAACTTCACAAAATCAATTTCTTTTGCATTTATTTTATTCATCCATTTTCGACGGAATTCGTTTTCCGTCTAAAAACTTCACAAAATCAATTTCTTTTGCATTTATTTTATTCATCAGTTTTCGACGGAATCCATTTTCCGTAAAAAAACTTTACAAAATCAATTTCTTTTGCAATTATTTTATTCATCAGTTTTCAACGGAATCCATTTTCCGTCGAAAAACTTCACAAAATCAATTTCTTTTGCATTTATTTTATTCATCAGTTTTCGACGAAATTCTTTTTCCGTCGAAAAACTTCACAAAATCAATTTCTTTTGCAATTATTTTATTCATCAGCTTTCGACGGAATTCGTTTTCCGTCGAAAAACTTCACAAAATGAATTTCTTTTGCAATTTATTTTATTCATCCATTTTCGACGGAATTCGTTTTCCGTCAAAAATCTTCGACGAAGCCCATTTTCGTCGAAAAACTTCACAAAATGAATTTCTTTTGCATTTGTTTTATTCATCAGTTTTTGACGGAATCCATTTTCCATCAAAAATCTTCTACGGAATCCATTTTCCGTCGAAAAACTTCACAAAATCAATTTCTTTTGCATTTATTTTATTCATCAGTATTCGACGGAATTCGTTTTACGTCAAAAAACTTCACAAAATGAATTTCTTTTGCAATTTATTTTATTCATCCATTTTCGACGGAATTCGTTTTCCGTCAAAACTCTTCGACGAAATCCATTTTCGTCGAAAAACTTCACAAAATCATTTGCTTTTGCATTTATTTTATTCATCCATTTTCGACGGAATCCGTTTCCCGTCAAAAAACTTCACAATATCAATTTCTTTTGCATTTATTTTATTCATCCATTTTCGACTGAATCCATTTTCTGTCAAAAAACTTCACAAAATCCATTTCTTTTGCATTTATTTTATTCATCCATTTTCGACGAAATTCATTTTCCGTCAAAAATCTTCGACGGAATCCATTTTCCGTCGAAAAACTTCACAAAATCAATTTCTTTTGCATTTATTTTATTCATCAGTTTTCGACGGAATCCATTTTCCGTCTAAAAACTTCACAAAATCAATTTCTTTTGCAATTATTTTATTCATCAGTTTTCGACGAAATTCTTTTTCCGTCGAAAAACTTCACAAAATGAATTTCTTTTGCAACTTATTTTATTCATCCGTTTTCGACAGAATTCGTTTTCCGTCAAAAATCTTCGACGAAATCCATTTTCGTCGAAAAACTTCACAAAATCAATTTCTTTTGCATTTATTTTATTCATCCATTTTCGACGGAATCCGTTTTCTGTCAAAAAACTTCACAATATCAATTTCTTTTGCATTTATTTTATTCATCCATTTTCGACGGAATCCATTTTCTGTCAAAAAACTTCACAATATCAATTTCTTTTGCATTTATTTTATTCATCCATTTTCGACGGAATCCGTTTCCCGTCAAAAAACTTCACTATATCAATTTCTTTTGCATTTATTTTATTCATCCATTTTCGACGGAATCCAATTTCTGTCAAAAACCTTTACAAAATCCATTTCTTTTGCATTTATTTTATTCATCCATTTTCGACGAAATTCATTTACCATCAAAAATCTTCTACGGAATCCATTTTCCGTCGAAAAACTTCACAAAATCAATTTCTTTTGCATTTATTTTATTCATCAGTTTTCGACGAAATTCTTTTTCCTTCGAAAAACTTCACAAAATGAATTTCTTTTGCAATTTATTTTATTCATCCGTTTTCGACGGAATTCGTTTCCCGTCAAAAATCTTCGACGAAATCCATTTTCGTCGAAAAACTTCACAAAACCAATTTCTTTTGCATTTATTTTATTCATCCATTTTCGACGGAATCCGTTTTTCGTCAAAAAACTTCACAATATCAATTTCTTTTGCTTTTATTTTATTCATCCATTTTCGATGGAATCCATTTTACGTCAAAAATCTTCGACGGAATCCATTTTCCGTCGAAAAACTTCACAAAATCAATTTCTTTTGCATTTATTTTATTCATCAGCATTTATTTTATTCATTTTTCGACGAATTCTTTTTCGAAAAACTTCACAAAATCAATTTCTTTTGCAATTATTTTATTCATCATTTTCGATTTTCCGTCGAAAATCTTCACAAAATCAATTTCTTTTGCATTTATTTTATTCATCCGTTTTCGACGGAATTCGTTTTCCGTCAAAAATCTTCGACGAAGCCCATTTTCGTCGAAAAACTTCACAAAATGAATTTCTTTTGCATTTGTTTTATTCATCAGTTTTTGACGGAATCCATTTTCCATCGAAAAACTTCACAAAATCAATTTCTTTTGCATTTGTTTTATTCATCAGTTTTCGACGGAATTCGTTTTGCGTCAAAAAACTTCTCAAAATGAATTTCTTTTGCAATTTATTTTATTCATCCATTTTCGACGGAATTCGTTTTCCGTCAAAAAATCTTCGACGAAATCCATTTTCCATCGAAAAACTTCACAAAATCATTTGCTTTTGCATTTATTTTATTCATCCATTTTCGACGGAATCCGTTTCCCGTCAAAAAACTTCACAATATCAATTTCTTTTGCATTTATTTTATTCATCCATTTTCGACTGAATCCATTTTCTGTCAAAAAACTTCACAAAATCCATTTCTTTTGCATTTATTTTATTCATCCATTTTCGACGAAATTCATTTTCCGTCAAAAATCTTCGACGGAATCCATTTTCCGTCGAAAAACTTCACAAAATCAATTTCTTTTGCATTTATTTTATTCATCAGTTTTCGACGGAATCCATTTTCCGTCTAAAAACTTCACAAAATCAATTTCTTTTGCAATTATTTTATTCATCAGTTTTCGACGAAATTCTTTTTCCGTCGAAAAACTTCACAAAATGAATTTCTTTTGCAACTTATTTTATTCATCCGTTTTCGACAGAATTCGTTTTCCGTCAAAAATCTTCGACGAAATCCATTTTCGTCGAAAAACTTCACAAAATCAATTTCTTTTGCATTTATTTTATTCATCCATTTTCGACGGAATCCGTTTTCTGTCAAAAAACTTCACAATATCAATTTCTTTTGCATTTATTTTATTCATCCATTTTCGACGGAATCCATTTTCTGTCAAAAAACTTCACAATATCAATTTCTTTTGCATTTATTTTATTCATCCATTTTCGACGGAATCCGTTTCCCGTCAAAAAACTTCACTATATCAATTTCTTTTGCATTTATTTTATTCATCCATTTTCGACGGAATCCATTTTCTGTCAAAAACCTTGACAAAATCCATTTCTTTTGCATTTATTTTATTCATCCATTTTCGACGAAATTCATTTACCATCAAAAATCTTCTACGGAATCCATTTTCCGTCGAAAAACATCACAAAATCAATTTCTTTTGCATTTATTTTATTCATCAGTTTTCGACGAAATTCTTTTTCCTTCGAAAAACATCACAAAATGAGTTTCTTTTGCAATTTATTTTATTCATCCGTTTTCGACGGAATTCGTTTCCCGTCAAAAATCTTCGACGAAATCCATTTTCGTCGAAAAACTTCACAAAATCAATTTCTTTTGCATTTATTTTATTCATCCATTTTCGACGGAATCCGTTTTTCGTCAAAAAACTTCACAATATCAATTTCTTTTGCTTTTATTTTATTCATCCATTTTCGATGGAATCCATTTTACGTCAAAAATCTTCGACGGAATCCATTTTCCGTCGAAAAACTTCACAAAATCAATTTCTTTTGCATTTATTTTATTCATCAGTTTTCGACGGAATCCGTTTTCCGTCGAAAAACTTCACAAAATCAATTTCTTTTGCATTTATTTTATTCATCTGTTTTCGACGAAATTCTTTTTCCGTCGAAAAGCTTCACAAAATGAATTTCTTTTGCAATTTATTTTATTCATCCATTTTCGACGGAATTCTTTTTCCATCAAAAATCTTCGACGGAATCCATTTTCGTCGAAAAATTCACAAAATCAATTTCTTTTGCATTTATTTTATTCATCCATTTTCGACGGAATCCGTTTTCCATCCAAAAACTTCACAAAATGAATTTCTTTTGCATTTATTTTATTCATCCATTTTCGACGGAATCCGTTTTCTGTCCAAAAACTTCACAAAATCAATTTCTTTTGCATTTATTTTATTCATCCATTTTCGACGGAATTCGTTTTCCGTCTAAGAACTTCACAAAATCAATTTCTTTTGCAATTATTTTATTCATCATGAATTTTTTCCGTCGAAAAACTTCACAAAATGAATTTCTTTTTTATTTTATTCATCCGTTTTCGACGGAATTCGTTTTCCGTCAAAAATCTTCGACGAAATCCATTTTCGTCGAAAAACTTCACAAAATCAATTCCTTTTGCATTTATTTTATTCATCCATTTTCAACGGAATCCGTTTTTCGTCAAAAAACTTCACAATATCAATTTCTTTTGCTTTTATTTTATTCATCCATTTTCGATGGAATCCATTTTACGTCAAAAATCTTTTACGGAATCCATTTTCCGTCGAAAAGCTTCACAAAATCAATTTCTTTTGCATTTATTTTATTTATCCATTTTCGACGGAATCCGTTTTCCGTCCAAAAACTTCACAAAATAAATTTCTTTTGCATTTATTTTATTCATCCATTTTCGACGCAATTCGTTTTCCGTCTAAAAACTTCACAATATCAATTTCTTTTGCATTTATTTTATTCATCCATTTTCGACGGAATCCATTTTCCGTCCAAAAACTTCACAAAATCAATTTCTTTTGCATTTATTTTATTCATCCATTTTCGACGGAATCCGTTTTCCGTCCAAAAACTTCACAAAATCAATTTCTTTTGCATTTATTTTATTCATCCATTTTCGACGGAATCCGTTTTCCGTCCAAAAACTTCAAAAAATCAATTTCTTTTGCATTTATTTTATTCATCCATTTTCGACGAAATCCGTTTTCTGTCAAAAAACTTCACAATATCAATTTCTTTTGCAATTTATTTTATTCATCCATATTCGACGAAATTCGTTTTCCGTCAAAAATCTTCGACGAAGTCCATCTTCGTCGAAAAACTTCACAAAATGAATTTCTTTTGCATTTGTTTTATTTATCAGTTTTTGACGGAATCCATTTTCCATCGAAAAACTTCACAAAATGAATTTCTTTTGCAATTTATTTTATTCATCCATTTTCGACGGAATTCGTTTTCCGTCAAAACTCTTCGACGAAATCCATTTTCGTCGAAAAACTTCACAAAATCATTTGCTTTTGCATTTATTTTATTCATCCATTTTGGACGGAATCCATTTCCCGTCAAAAAACTTCACAATATCAATTTCTTTTGCATTTATTTTATTCATCCATTTTCGACTGAATCCATTTTCTGTCAAAAAACTTCACAAAATCCATTTCTTTTGCATTTATTTTATTCATCCATTTTCGACTGAATCCATTTTCTGTCAAAAAACTTCACAAAATCAATTTCTTTTGCAATTATTTTATTCATCAGTTTTCGACGAAATTCTTTTTCCGTCGAAAAACTTCACAAAATGAATTTCTTTTGCAACTTATTTTATTCATCCATTTTCGACAGAATTCGTTTTCCGTCAAAAATCTTCGACGAAATCCATTTTCGTCGAAAAACTTCACAAAATCAATTTCTTTTGCATTTATTTTATTCATCCATTTTCGACGGAATCCGTTTTCTGTCAAAAAACTTCACAATACAAATTTCTTTTGCATTTATTTTATTCATCCATTTTCGACGGAATCCATTTTCTGTCAAAAAACTTCACAATATCAATTTCTTTTGCATTTATTTTATTCATCCATTTTCGACGGAATCCGTTTCCCGTCAAAAAACTTCACTATATCAATTTCTTTTGCATTTATTTTATTCATTCATTTTCGACGGAATCCATTTTCTGTCAAAAACCTTTACAAAATCCATTTCTTTTGCATTTATTTTATTCATCCATTTTCGACGAAATTCATTTACCATCAAAAATCTTCTACGGAATCCATTTTCCGTCGAAAAACTTCACAAAATCAATTTCTTTTGCATTTATTTTATTCATCAGTTTTCGACGAAATTCTTTTTCCTTCGAAAAACATCACAAAATGAATTTCTTTTGCAATTTATTTTATTCATCAGTTTTCGACGGAATTCGTTTCCCGTCAAAAATCTTCGACGAAATCCATTTTCGTCGAAAAACTTCACAAAATCAATTTCTTTTGCATTTATTTTATTCATCCATTTTCGACGGAATCCGTTTTTCGTCAAAAAACTTCACAATATCAATTTCTTTTGCTTTTATTTTATTCATCCATTTTCGATGGAATCCATTTTACGTCAAAAATCTTCGACGGAATCCATTTTCCGTCGAAAAACTTCACAAAATCAATTTCTTTTGCATTTATTTTATTCATCAGTTTTCGACGGAATCCGTTTTCCGTCGAAAAACTTCACAAAATCAATTTCTTTTGCATTTATTTTATTCATCTGTTTTCGACGAAATTCTTTTTCCGTCGAAAAGCTTCACAAAATGAATTTCTTTTGCAATTTATTTTATTCATCCATTTTCGACGGAATTCTTTTTCCATCAAAAATCTTCGACGGAATCCATTTTCGTCGAAAAACTTCACAAAATCAATTTCTTTTGCATTTATTTTATTCATCCATTTTCGACGGAATCCGTTTTCCATCCAAAAACTTCACAAAATGAATTTCTTTTGCATTTTTTTTATTCATCCATTTTCGACGGAATCCGTTTTCCGTCCAAAAACTTCACAAAATCAATTTCTTTTGCATTTATTTTATTCATCCATTTTCGACGGAATTCGTTTTCCGTCTAAAAACTTCACAAAATCAATTTCTTTTGCATTTTTTTTATTCATCCATTTTCGACGAAATCCGTTTTCCGTCCAAAAACTTCACAAAATCAATTTCTTTTGCATTTATTTTATTCATCCATTTTCGACGGAATTCGTTTTCCGTCTAAAAACTTCACAAAATCAATTTCTTTTGCAATTATTTTATTCATCAGTTTTCGACGAAATTCTTTTTCCGTCGAAAAACTTCACAAAATGAATTTCTTTTGCAACTTATTTTATTCATCCGTTTTCGACGGAATTCGTTTTCCGTCAAAAATCTTCGACGAAATCCATTTTCGTCGAAAAACTTCACAAAATCAATTCCTTTTGCATTTATTTTATTCATCCATTTTCGACGGAATCCGTTTTTCGTCAAAAAACTTCACAATATCAATTTCTTTTGGATTTATTTTATTCATCCATTTTCGACGGAATCCGTTTTCTGTCAAAAAACTTCACAATATCAATTTCTTTTGCATTTATTTTATTCATCCATTTTCGACGGAATCCATTTTCTGTCAAAAAACTTCACAAAATGAATTTCTTTTGCATTTATTTTATTCATCCATTTTCGACGGAATTCTTTTTCCATCAAAAATCTTCGACGAAATCCATATTCGTCGAAAAACTTCACAAAATCAATTTCTTTTGCATTTATTTTATTCATCATTTTCGACGGAATCCGTTTTCCGTCCCAAAACTTCACAAAAGGAATTTCTTTTGCAATTTATTTTATTCATCCGTTTTCGACGGAATCCATTTTCTGTCAAAAAACTTCACAATATCAATTTCTTTTGCAATTTATTTTATTCATCCGTTTTCGACGGAATTCGTTTTCCGTCAAAAATCTTCGACGAAATCCATTTTCGTCGAAAAACTTCACAAAATCAATTTCTTTTGCATTTTTTTTATTCATCCATTTTCGACGGAATCCGTTTTCTGTCAAAAAACTTTACAATATCAATTTCTTTTGCATTTATTTTATTCATCCATTTTCGACGGAATCCATTTTCTGTCCAAAAACTTCACAAAATCAATTTCTTTTGCATTTATTTTATTCATCCAGTTTTCGACGGAAATCCATTTTCCATCGAAAAAATTCACAAAATCAATTTCTTTTGCATTTATTTTATTCATCAGATTTCGACGGAATTCGTTTTCCGTCGAAAAACTTCACAAAATGAATTTCTTTTGCAATTTATTTTATTCATCCATTTTCGACGGAATTCGTTTTCCGTCAAAACTCTTCGAAGAAATCCATTTTCGTCGAAAAACTTCACAAAATCATTTGCTTTTGTATTTATTTTATTCATCCATTTTCGACGGAATGCGTTTCCCGTCAAAAAACTTCACAATATCAATTTCTTTTGCATTTATTTTATTCATCCATTTTCGACTGAATCCATTTTTTGTTAAAAAACTTCACAAAATCAATTTCTTTTGCATTTATTTTATTCATCCATTTTCAGGAATCCATTTTCCGTCTAAAAACTTCACAAAATCAATTTCTTTTGCTTTTATTTTATTCATCAGTTTTCGACGAAATTCTTTTTCCTTCGAAAAACATCACAAAATGAATTTCTTTTGCAATTTATTTTATTCATCCGTTTTCGACGGAATTCGTTTCCCGTCAAAAATCTTCAACGAAATCCATTTCCGTCGAAAAACTTCACAAAATCAATTTCTTTTGCATTTATTTTATTCATCCATTTTCGACGGAATCCGTTTTTCGTCAAAAAACTTCACAATATCAATTTCTTTTGCTTTTATTTTTTTCATCCATTTTCGATGGAATCCATTTTACGTCAAAAATCTTCGACGGAATCCATTTTCCGTCGAAAAACTTCACAAAACCAATTTCTTTTGCATTTACTTTATTCATCAGTTTTCGACGGAATCTGTTTTCCGTCGAAAAACTTCACAAAATCAATTTCTTTTGCATTTATTTTATTCATCTGTTTTCGACGAAATTCTTTTTCCGTCGAAAAGCTTCACAAAATGAATTTCTTTTGCAATTTATTTTATTCATCCGTTTTCGACGGAATTCTTTTTCCATCAAAAATCTTCGACGGAATCCATTTTCGTCGAAAAACTTCACAAAATCAATTTCTTTTGCATTTATTTTATTCATCCATTTTCGACGGAATCCGTTTTCCGTCCAAAAACTTCCCAAAATCAATTTCTTTTGCATTTATTTTATTCATCCATTTTCGACGGAAATCGTTTTCCGTCCAAAAACTTCACAAAATCAATTTTTTTGCATTTATTTTATTCATCCATTTTCGACGGAATTCGTTTTCCGTCTAAAAACTTCACAAAATCAATTTCTTTTGCAATTATTTTATTCATCTATTTTCGATGAAATTCTTTTTCCGTCGAAAAGCTTCACAAAATGAATTTCTTTTGCAATTTATTTTATTCATCCATTTTCGACGGAATTCTTTTTCCATCAAAAATCTTTGACGGAATCCATTTGCGTCGAAAAACTTCACAAAATCAATTTCTTTTGCATTTATTTTATTCATCCATTTTCGACGGAATCCGTTTTCCGTCCAAAAACTTCACAAAATCAATTTCTTTTGCATTTATTTTATTCATCCATTTTCGACGGAATCCGTTTTCTGTCAAAAAACTTCACAATATCAATTTCTTTTGCATTTATTTTATTCATCCATTTTCGACGGAATCCATTTTCTGTCAAAAAACTTCACAATATCAATTTCTTTTGCATTTATTTTATTCATCCATTTTCGACGGAATCCGTTTCCAGTCAAAAAACTTCACTATATCAATTTCTTTTGCATTTATTTTATTCATCCATTTTCGACGGAATCCATTTTCTGTCAAAAACCTTTACAAAATCCATTTCTTTTGCATTTATTTTATTCATCCATTTTCGACGAAATTCATTTACCATCAAAAATATTCGACGGAATCCATTTTCCATCGAAAAACTTCACAAAATCAATTTCTTTTGCATTTATTTTATTCATCAGTTTTCGACGAAATTCTTTTTCCTTCGAAAAACATCACAAAATGAATTTCTTTTGCAATTTATTTTATTCATCCGTTTTCGACGGAATTCGTTTCCCGTCAAAAATCTTCAACGAAATCCATTTTCGTCGAAAAACTTCACAAAATCAATTTCTTTTGCATTTATTTTATTCATCCATTTTCGACGGAATCCGTTTTTCGTCAAAAAACTTCACAATATCAATTTCTTTTGCTTTTATTTTATTCATCCATTTTCGATGGAATCCATTTTACGTCAAAAATCTTCGACGGAATCCATTTTCCGTTGAAAAACTTCACAAAATCAATTTCTTTTGCATTTATTTTATTCATCAGTTTTCGACGGAATCCGTTTTCCGTCGAAAAACTTCACAAAATCAATTTCTTTTGCATTTATTTTATTCATCTGTTTTCGACGAAATTCTTTTTCCGTCGAAAAGCTTCACAAAATGAATTTCTTTTGCAATTTATTTTATTCATCCGTTTTCGACGGAATTCTTTTTCCATCAAAAATCTTCGACGGAATCCATTTTCGTCGAAAAACTTCACAAAATCAATTTCTTTTGCATTTATTTTATTCATCCATTTTCGACGGAATCCGTTTTCCGTCCAAACACTTCACAAAATCAATTTCTTTTGCATTTATTTTATTCATCCATTTTCGACGGAATTCGTTTTCCGTCCAAAAACTTCACAAAATCAATTTTTTTGCATTTATTTTATTCATCCATTTTCGACGGAATTCGTTTTCCGTCTAAAAACTTCACAAAATCAATTTCTTTTGCAATTATTTTATTCATCAGTTTTCAACGAAATTCTTTTTCCGTCGAAAAAATTCACAAAATGAATTTCTTTTGCAACTTATTTTATTCATACGTTTTCGACGGAATTCATTTTCCGTCAAAAATCTTCGACGCAATCCATTTCCGTCGAAAAACTTCACAAAATCAATTTCTTTTGCATTTATTTTATTCATCCATTTTCGACGGAATCCGTTTTCTGTCAAAAAACTTCACAATATCAATTTCTTTTGCATTTATTTTATTCATCCATTTTCGACGGAATCCGTTTTCTGTCAAAAAACTTCACAATATCAATTTCTTTTGCATTTATTTTATTCATCCATTTTCGACGGAATCCATTTTCTGTCAAAAAACTTCACAAAATGAATTTCTTTTGCATTTATTTTATTCATCCATTTTCGACGGAATTCTTTTTCCATCAAAAATCTTCGACGAAATCCATATTCGTCGAAAAACTTCACAAAATCAATTTCTTTTGCATTTATTTTATTCATCATTTTCGACGGAATCCGTTTTCCGTCCCAAAACTTCACAAAAGGAATTTCTTTTGCAATTTATTTTATTCATCCGTTTTCGACGGAATCCATTTTCTGTCAAAAAACTTCACAATATCAATTTCTTTTGCAATTTATTTTATTCATCCGTTTTCGACGGAATTCGTTTTCCGTCAAAAATCTTCGACGAAATCCATTTTCGTCGAAAAACTTCACAAAATCAATTTCTTTTGCATTTTTTTTATTCATCCATTTTCGACGGAATCCGTTTTCTGTCAAAAAACTTTACAATATCAATTTCTTTTGCATTTATTTTATTCATCCATTTTCGACGGAATCCATTTTCTGTCCAAAAACTTCACAAAATCAATTTCTTTTGCATTTATTTTATTCATCCATTTTCGACGGAATCCATTTTCCATCGAAAAAATTCACAAAATCAATTTCTTTTGCATTTATTTTATTCATCAGATTTCGACGGAATTCGTTTTCCGTCGAAAAACTTCACAAAATGAATTTCTTTTGCAATTTATTTTATTCATCCATTTTCGACGGAATTCGTTTTCCGTCAAAACTCTTCGAAGAAATCCATTTTCGTCGAAAAACTTCACAAAATCATTTGCTTTTGCATTTATTTTATTCATCCATTTTCGACGGAATGCGTTTCCCGTCAAAAAACTTCACAATATCAATTTCTTTTGCATTTATTTTATTCATCCATTTTCGACTGAATCCATTTTTTGTTAAAAAACTTCACAAAATCAATTTCTTTTGCATTTATTTTATTCATCCATTTTCAGGAATCCATTTTCCGTCTAAAAACTTCACAAAATCAATTTCTTTTGCAATTATTTTATTCATCAGTTTTCGACGAAATTCTTTTTCTGTCGAAAAACTTCACAAAATGAATTTCTTTTGCAACTTATTTTATTCATCCGTTTTCGACGAATTTCTTTTGAATCCGTCATCCGTTTTCGACGGAATTCGTTTTCCGTCAAAAATCTTCGACGAAATCCATTTTCGTCGAAAAACTTCACAAAATCAATTTCTTTTGCATTTTTTTTATTCATCCATTTTCGACGGAATCCGTTTTCTGTCAAAAAACTTTACAATATCAATTTCTTTTGCATTTATTTTATTCATCCATTTTCGACGGAATCCATTTTCTGTCCAAAAACTTCACAAAATCAATTTCTTTTGCATTTATTTTATTCATCAGTTTTCGACGGAAAACCATTTTCCATCGAAAAAATTCACAAAATCAATTTCTTTTGCATTTATTTTATTCATCAGATTTCGACGGAATTCGTTTTCCGTCGAAAAACTTCACAAAATGAATTTCTTTTGCAATTTATTTTATTCATCTATTTTCTGTCAAAAATCTTCGACGAATCCATTTTCATCGAAAAACTTCACAAAATAAATTTCTTTTGCATTTATTTTATTCATCCATTTTCGACGGAAACCGTTTTCCGTCAAAAAACTTCACAATATCAATTTCTTTTGCTTTTATTTTATTCATCCATTTCGATGAAATTCATTTTCCGTCAAAAATCTTCGACGGAATCCATTTTCCGTCGAAAAACTTCACAAAATCAATTTCTTTTGCATTTATTTTATTCATGAGTTTTCGACGGAATCCATTTTCCGTCTAAAAACTTCACAAAATCAATTTCTTTTGCAATTATTTTATTCATCAGTTTTCGACGAAATTCTTTTTCCGTCGAAAAACTTCACAAAATGAATTTCTTTTGCAACTTATTTTATTCATCCGTTTTCGACAGAATTCGTTTTCCGTCAAAAATCTTCGATGAAATCCATTTTCGTCGAAAATCTTCACAAAATTAATTTCTTTTGCATTTATTTTATTCATCCATTTTCGACGGAATCCGTTTTCTGTCAAAAAACTTCACAATATCAATTTCTTTTGCATTTATTTTATTCATCCATTTTCGACGGAATCCATCTTCTGTCCAAAAACTTCACAAAATCAATTTCTTTTGCATTTATTTTATTCATCCATTTTCGACGGAATCCATTTTCCATCGAAAAACTTCACAAAATCAATTTCTTTTGCATTTATTTTGTTCATCAGATTTCGACGGAATTCATTTTCCGTCGAAAAACTTCACAAAATGAATTTCTTTTGCAATTGATTTTATTCATCCGTTTTCTGTCAAAAATCTTCGACGAAATCCATTTTCGTCGAAAAACTTCACAAAATAAATTTCTTTTGCATTTATTTTATTCATCCATTTTCGACGGAAACCGTTTTCCGTAAAAAAAATTCACAATATCAATTTCTTTTGCTTTTATTTTATTCATCCATTTCGACGGAATCCGTTTTCCGTCAAAAAACTTCACAAAATTAATTTCTTTTGCATTTATTTTATTCATCCATTTTCGACGGAATCCGTTTTCCGTCCAAAAACTTCACAAATTCAATTTCTTTTGCATTTATTTTATTCATCCATTTTCGACGAAATCCATTTTCCATCGAAAAACTTCACAAAATCAATTTCTTTTGCATTTATTTTATTCATCCATTTTCGACGGAATCCATTTTCCATCAAAAAACTTCACAAAATGAATTTCTTTTGCATTTATTTTATTCATCCATTTTCGACGGTATCCATTTTCCGTCAAAAAACTTTACAAAATCAATTTCTTTTGCATTTATTTTACTCATCAGTTTTCGACGGAATCCATTTTCCGTCGAAAAACTTCACAAAATCAATTTCTTTTGCATTTATTTTATTCATCCATTTTCGACGGAATCCGTTTTCCGTTCAAAAACTTCACAAAATGAATTTCTTTTGCAATTTATTTTATTCATCCGTTTTCGACGGAATTCGTTTTCCGTCAAAAATCTTCGACGAAATCCATTTTCGTCGAAAAACTTCACAAAATAAATTTCTTTTGCATTTATTTTATTCATCCATTTTCGACGGAAACCGTTTTCCGTAAAAAAAATTCACAATATCAATTTCTTTTGCTTTTATTTTATTCATCCATTTCGACGGAATCCGTTTTCCGTCAAAAAACTTCACAAAATTAATTTCTTTTGCATTTATTTTATTCATCCATTTTCGACGGAATTCGGTTTCCGTCAAAAATCTTCGACGGAATCCATTTTCCGTCGAAAAACTTTACAAAATCAATTTCTTTTGCATTTATTTTATTCATCAGTTTCAATTTCTTTTGCATTTATTTTATTCATCAGTTTTCGACGGAATCCATTTTCCGTCAAAAAACTTTACAAAATCAATTTCTTTTGCATTTATTTTATTCATCAGTTTTCGACGGAATCCATTTTCCGTCGAAAAACTTCACAAAATCAATTTCTTTTGCATTTATTTTATTCATCAGTTTTCGACGGAATCCATTTTCCGTCTAAAAACTTCACAAATTCCATTTCTTTTGCAATTATTTTATTCATCAGTTTTCGACGAAATTCTTTTTCCGTCGAAAAACTTCACAAAATGAATTTCTTTTGCAACTTATTTTATTCATCCGTTTTCGACGGAATCCATTTTCCGTCAAAAATCTTCGACGAAATCCATTTTCGTCGAAAAACTTCACAAAATCAATTTCTTTTGCATTTATTTTATTCATCAGTTTTCGACGGAATCCATTTTCCGTCAAAAAACTTCACAAAATCAATTTCTTTTGCAATTATTTTATTCATCAGTTTTCGACGAAATTCTTTTTCCGTCGAAAAACTTCACAAAATCAATTTCTTTTGCAACTTATTTTATTCATCCGTTTTCGACGGAATTCATTTTCCGTCAAAAATCTTCGACGAAATCCATTTTCGTCGAAAAACTTCACAAAATCAATTTCTTTTGCATTTATTTTATTCATCCATTTTCGACGGAATTCGTTTTCCGTCTAAAAACTTCACAAAATCAATTTCTTTTGCAATTATTTTATTCATCAGTTTTCGACGAAATTCTTTTTCCGTCGAAAAACTTCACAAAACGAATTTCTTTTGCAACTTATTTTATTCATCCGTTTTCGACGGAATTCATTTTCAAAAATCGAAAAACTTCACAAAATCAATTTCTTTTGCATTTATTTTATTCAAATCCAATTTTCGTCGAAAAACTTCACAAAATCAATTTCTTTTGCATTTATTTTATTCATCCATTTTCGACGGAATCCATTTTCGTCAAAAAACTTCACAAAATCAATTTCTTTTGCATTTATTTTATTCATCCATTTTCGATGGAATCCGTTTTCCGTCCAAAAACTTCACAAAATCAATTTCTTTTGCATTTATTTTATTCATCCATTTTCGACGGAATCCATTTTCCATCGAAAAACTTCACAAAATCAATTTCTTTTGCATTTATTTTATTCATCCATTTTCGACGGAATCCATTTTCCCTCAAAAAACTTCACAAAATGAATTTCTTTTGCATTATTTTATTCATCCATTTTCGACGGTATCCATTTTCCGTCGAAAATCTTCGACGGAATCTATTTTTCCGTCGATAAACTTCACAAAATCAATTTCTTTTGCATTTATTTTATTCATCAGTTTTCGACGGAATCCATTTTCCGTCAAAAAACTTTACAAAATCAATTTCTTTTGCATTTATTTTACTCATCAGTTTTCGACGGAATCCATTTTCCGTCGAAAAACTTCACAAAATCAATTTCTTTTGCATTTATTTTATTCATCCATTTTCGACGGAATCCATTTTCCGTTCAAAAACTTCACAAAATGAATTTCTTTTGCAATTTATTTTATTCATCCGTTTTCGACGGAATTCGTTTTCCGTCAAAAATCTTCGACGAAATCCATTTTCGTCGAAAAACTTCACAAAATCAATTTCTTTTGCATTTATTTTATTCATCCATTTTCGACGGAATCCGTTTTTCCGTCAAAAAACTTCACAATATCAATTTCTTTTGGTTTTATTTTATTCATCCATTTTCGACGGAATCCATTTTCCGTCAAAAATCTTCGATTCGGATCCATTTTCCGTCAAAAAACTTCACAAAATGAATTTCTTTTGCATTTATTTTATTCATCAGTTTTCGACGGAATCCATTTTCCGTCGAAAAACTTCACAAAATCAATTTCTTTTGCATTTATTTTATTCATCCATTTTCGACGGAATTCTTTTTCCGTCAAAAAACTTCACAAAATCAATTTCTTTTGCAATTATTTTATTCATCCATTTTCGACGGAATTCATTTTCCGTCTAAAAACTTCACAAAATCAATTTCTTTTGCAATTATTTTATTCATCAGTTTTCGACGAAATTCTTTTTCTGTCGAAAAACTTCACAAAATGAATTTCTTTTGCAACTTATTTTATTCATCCGTTTTCGACGGAATTCGTTTTCCGTCAAAAATCTTCGACGAAATCCATTTTCGTCGAAAAACTTCACAAAATCAATTTCTTTTGCATTTATTTTATTCATCCATTTTCGACGGAATCCATTTTCCGTCAAAAAACTTTACAATATCAATTTCTTTTGCATTTATTTTATTCATCCATTTTCGACGGAATCCATTTTCCGTCCAAAAACTTCACAAAATCAATTTCTTTTGCATTTATTTTATTCATCCATTTTCGACGGAATCCATTTTCCATCGAAAAACTTCACAAAATCAATTTCTTTTGCATTTATTTTATTCATCAGATTTCGACGGAATTCGTTTTCCGTCGAAAAACTTCACAAAATGAATTTCTTTTGCAATTTATTTTATTCATCTGTTTTCTGTCAAAAATCTTCGACGAATCCATTTTCATCGAAAAACTTCACAAAATAAATTTCTTTTGCATTTATTTTATTCATCCATTTTCGACGGAAACCGTTTTCCGTCAAAAAACTTCACAATATCAATTTCTTTTGCTTTTATTTTATTCATCCATTTCGACGGAATTCATTTTCCGTCAAAAATCTTCGACGGAATCCATTTTCCATCAAAAAACTTCACAAAATCAATTTCTTTTGCATTTATTTTATTCATCCAGTTTTCGACGGAATCATTTTCCGTCAAAAAACTTCACAAAATCAATTTCTTTTGCAATTATTTTATTCATCAGTTTTCGAAGAAATTCTTTTTCCGTCGAAAAACTTCACAAAATCAATTTCTTTTGCATTTATTTTATTCATCCGTTTTCGACGGAATTCGTTTTCCGTCAAAAATCTTCGACGAAATCCATTTTCGTCGAAAAACTTCACAAAATCAATTTCTTTTGCATTTATTTTATTCATCCATTTTCGACGGAATCCGTTTTCCGTCAAAAAACTTCACAAAATCAATTTCTTTTGCATTTATTTTATTCATCCATTTTCGACGGAATTCATTTTCCAAAATCAATTTCTTTTGCATTTATTTTATTCATCCATTTTCGACGGAATCCATTTTCCATCGAAAAACTTCACAAAATCAATTTCTTTTGCATTTATTTTATTCATCAGATTTCGACAAAATTCATTTTCCGTCGAAAAACTTCACAAAATCAATTTCTTTTGCATTTATTTTATTCATCCGTTTTCGTCAAAAATGTTCGACGGAATCCATTTTCCGTCGAAAAACTTCAGAAAATCAATTTCTTTTGCATTTATTTTATTCATCCATTTTCGACGGAAAGCGTTTTCCGTCAAAAAACTTCACAAAATCAATTTCTTTTGCAATTTCTTTTGCATTTATTTTATTCATCCATTTCGACGGAATCCATTTTCCGTCGAAAAACTTCACAAAATCAATTTCTTTTGCATTTATTTTATTCATCCATTTTCGACGGAATTCATTTTTCCGTCAAAAATCTTCGACGGAATCTATTTTCCGTCGAAAAACTTCACAAAATCAATTTCTTTTGCATTTATTTTATTCATCCATTTTCGACGAAATTCTTTTTCCGTCAAAAATTTCCGAATCCATTTTCCATCGAAAAACTTCACAAAATCAATTTCTTTTGCATTTATTTTATTCATCCATTTTCGACGGAATCCATTTTCCGTCGAAAAACTTCACAAAATCAATTTCTTTTGCATTTACATCAGTTTTCGACGGAATCCATTTTCCGTCGAAAAACTTCACAAAATCAATTTCTTTTGCATTTATTTTATTCATCCATTTTCGACGAAATTCTTTTTCCGTCGAAAAACTTCACAAAATCAATTTCTTTTGCATTTATTTTATTCATCCGTTTTCGACGGAATTCATTTTCCGTCAAAAATCTTCGACGGAATCCATTTTCCGTCATTCACAAAATCAATTTCTTTTGCATTTATTTTATCATCCATCCAAAATTTTCGACGGAATCCATTTTTCGTCGAAAAACTTCACAAATCAATTTCTTTTGCATTTATTTTATTCATCCATTTTCGACGGAATTCGTTTTCCGGAATACAAAATCAATTTCTTTTGCAATTATTTTATTCATCCATTTCGACGGAATCCATTTTCCGTCGAAAAACTTCACAAAATCAATTTCTTTTGCATTTATTTTATTCATCCGTTTTCGACGGAATTCATTTTCCGTCAAAAACTTCAATTTCTTTTGCAATCCGTTTTCCGTCAAAAAACTTCACAAAATCAATTTCTTTTGCATTTATTTTATTCATCCATTTTCGACGGAATTCTTTTTCCGTCAAAAATCTTCACAAAATCAATTTCTTTTGCATTTATTTTATTCATCCATTTTCGACGGAATTCATTTTCCGTCAAAAATCTTCGACGGAATCCATTTTCCATCAAAAAACAAAATCAATTTCTTTTGCATTTATTTTATTCATCCATTTCGACGGAATTCGTCAAAAATTTTCCATCGAAAAACTTCACAAAATCAATTTCTTTTGCATTTATTTTATTCATCCATTTCGAC
>JAVKPL010006274.1:0-26216 GCA_032173675.1 Gastrolobium villosum
CTATTGTGAGCAATGACTTGTAATGAATTGTTCTCTATGGACAACGCAGGCTGCTCTAGTATTATATTCATGTTGTCAATGGGTTTTACGCAGAGCTTTAAACTATGGATTATCTTATGAAATGATTTTGTTAATGTGTCATGCCATTTTGTGTATATCCATTAAGTATTACTATTATTATTTTTTCCCATTTGTTTGGGTTGGGGTATGATTTTTTAACAAAAATACCGTTCAAAGGATACACTGCTAGAAAATTTAAAGGAGGAGATAAAACTGCTTAGGATGCACATGAATTTAAAGCTGGGGAATTTGATTTTATTTGAAGAAATACATTTTTAAGAATATTAAACTTGATTGTGCTTTTATATTGATGCTATTTCTCATTTTCATAACTAAATTTGACACGCATAGTATGTTTTCTACTTGTCCCCCACCCCTATAATATTTTTCTTTTTTTCTTTATTCTCTAGTTAGATAGTTGCTATGTTTGAACTAGTTGATTCTGAAGAGGCCAAGAGAATAGCTGCTTTGCAAGAGGAAAATCAGCAGCAAGAAAAGGCTAAAAGCTGAAGTAGAGGTACCATAACTTTATTGCAAATGCACCTTTTTTATATGAAGTCTATTGGTTTACCATTTCTTTCTTTTTATTTAATTATTTTTTGTTACAACGATGTTTTGAGAGTCCTAAAATGCCACAAATAAATTTATTGTTGCATTGGTTTGGATTGTACCTTGCTTGACCTGCTACTAGCCTATAACTTGTTGGTAATATTTTCGCAGATATTCATGTGTCCCAATTTTGTTTTAGTACATAATTTCCTTTATAGAAGCTTTAGCGCAAATACTATTTTATTCATTATTTTTCAATTTTGTGGGTGCAGGCCAGACTTAGAGCAGATGAAGCAAAACAAGCTGCATTGGAAGCCAATAGAAGGGCAGCAGTGCAAGCTGAAAAAAGAGCGGCAACGGAAGATGTAGTTTATGTGGAATCTAAGTCGGATGGGAAGCCTATCTCAAAGAAAAGAAAAACATCAAAGAAGCAGTTTATGAATGGAGGATATGAAACCATGTCCCAAGAGGAAGGTGGAACTAAAAAGGTAATGTTTAGGGCCTCACTGTTTTGAGTACAAATATAGTTCTTGTTTGGACTTTCCATATTGTCATGATAACCCTTTCTCATTTTGACTTTCATTATAAAATTGATAAGGCTAATTTGTAAACATATATAGGATGTTTTCAATTTAAGCTGTATTGTTCGTGCTCGTCAACACCGAGATAGGATAGTTTAGTGAGTCAACCATATATAATTTCTTAGGGCTCGTTTAGTGGATAGGATAGGATAAGGGTAGGATATGATATGGGGCTGATAAAGGTAGGATATGATATGGGGCTGATTAGCCTATATCATGTCATGTGTTTGAGGAGCACTTGATTAGCAATCTGATAAGATTATGTAGAAGAAGAAGGGAGAAAGATAAAACAAAATATAATGCAATAAATACAAATATATTAGGTAGCATGGGGATATATTGGGTATCCAATATTGGTATCCTATCCTGTTGAATCCTAACCCAGCTCCCCCATAGGATAAGAAATCATGTATTGTATAGGATAAAATGAGACAATAGGATAAGCTAATCATATCCTATTAACCCACCAAACAAGAGATAAAAATAGGATATGATAAGTTATCTTATCCTATCTTCTTTATCAGGTGCTCCAAAGAGATCCTTAAAGTCAAGATGGAAACTACTGCTGGAAGTAGTTTTCAAGGCTGTTGTTTTATCTTGTCCCCGTTCCCTCCCCTAAATGAAGTTGTTCTAGGATAGGCCTTCACAAGGGACAATTTTAATTGGATTTGATGTGACATAAAATATAATAAATACTCAAAATAGGCCACCAAAGATGCATAAGACATCAAAGTTAGTCCTCCATAGTGTAAAATAAGCATCAATATAGGGACTAAATTAATGTCCAATGATATATTGATGGAGTAAATTGATGTCCATTTTAAACATTCAAGGATCGAGTTAATATCTAATATATTTAGAGGACCAACTTGATGTCTCATGTATCTTTGGAGGACCAATTTGTGTTTTTAGTAGTGTTTTAAAACCTCACCCCGCCCCCCGGGTTAACCTGGGTCAACCCTGACCCTCCCTTCTGAGGGTTAGGGTCACAAGTTGGACTCTATATGCACATCGAACCCTCCGACCCCCAAAACTCGGCCGGGTTTTAGTGACTCCCGGGTCAGAGGGGTGAAAGGGGGTCACTGCATGTTTTTTTTTTTAAAAAAAAAATTCCATGAAACAACATTGTTTTATTAAAAAAATAAAATAAAAATGCTTGTAAACCTAAATCTAATTGTTCTCTTCTCTCCCAGCGACCTAGGCGTCTTCAATCTTCACTTGCTGCCGAGAATCTGCTAGAAGAGGTAAGAAATTTACTAATTCAAATGAAATCTTTACGGTCGTCGATGGAAAATAAAAACTCATTCTTACTTTGGTAAATTTTAAATAATAACGAATCACTTATCACTAGTCTTGAGTAATTTATTTGGTAAAGCATATGTATTAATATATTTATTAAATAAATTAATATAAATTCAATTTAATCCGTTAAACCACTGACTGATCAGTTAAATCAACATCTTATTAATTCAGTACCTCCATAAAGTCAATACTAGTTTGAGTTTAATATCATTTACTAAACATTAAGGTGACGTCATATTCAATGGCATCACATATTATAATTGCTTCTAAATAGATTATTATATTGGATTGCTTTCTTGCGTAGAAAAAAATAAAATAATGCTGCCCAAATAACATGTAAGGACCCATAACATCAAGGTTTGAAAAGTTTCATTTTGATTGATTACAAAAGGAGTAAACCTCCCCTAATGTAAGGATTCTTCATACGTGATAAGAACCAAAATTGAGGCAATGATTCCGTGTAACTTTTGTCGTGGCTTGTGCTGTGAGTAATAAACTACCTGGTCATTTGATTAATCACTAAGTTAGCTCCCAACAATGAATATTAAGGGGTAATTAAAATAATAGAATAATCCAAGGGGTATGAGTTTTCCCAATTTTAAATATTTTTAAATTAATTTCATATTACGAATTCTCTGTCAGAGAATAATATAAATCATTAAAAAAATATTCATCCAATACCTTAGGATTTTGGGTTTAAATGATTCTTTATATTATCAGTATTTAAGTTTCTTATTAGTATTTAAGAATTATTATTGTGCTTTTGAATGCTTCCAAGTATAGTTTAAACCTTATTTATTCTCATAGAAGTCTAATATAAAATTATTAAAGTGATCCTTACCTAATAACTGAATTTTTAGCTGAGATGGTTATTTATCATTCATCAATAAGAGAAATTTATGTAATATAATAACAAACAACAATTGTGATATTTAAATTATAATTTGATTTTAATATATTATCAATAAAAAATTATATATTTACATCTAGTGGTGTATTATAAACTTAATTTAATTATCTTAACAATTATATAAAATGTCAAATATGCTAACACATGATTAGATATTGATATAAAATTCCTTTATAAGGTAAATTCATGTTTATTTAGCATAGGAAACTTATTGTAATTTTGTTAACAATAACATATGGGAAAAGTGTGTATCATTTTAAAAGATGTAAAGTTGTGTCATTTTAAGTGAGAGAAAGAGATAAATAAAGAAGGTGGATCTCCGATTTTTTGTTCCCTTTTTATCATCACCATTCTTTTCATTCAACTGCAACCAATCCCTCAGATCTGATGAGAAGAAATTATGTCTCCATGCATTTGGTATTGTATTTCCCCATAAATTGTATATCTCTGTACAATCCCTTAACATATGTAGTATACTTTCAGGTTCCCCATGACAAATGGGGCAAGTCTCCTCAATCTCACTCCATTTTGCAGCCTAAGATTTTGTGGGAAGACGAATTTGAAGGATTTTCCACATAAATATTTTCATACACCGTGGTCCTTTCCAATTCCACAAATTCCTCCATATTTTTTCTGCATGAAAATTTCCCGCTCTATTCCATATTTCTGCAGAGATTGCATGGTAAGCTTTCTTAACACTAAATCTGTTCCCCCACCCACTCTCCAAATTCATTTATCCTGCCCATCTTCAATATGTGGGGTCAGGTGACTCTAAATTATTTTCATGTCCTCCTCTGATATCCATCTACCAATGATACTAAGATCCCAGTCACCATCTTGGTTAACTAGATCGCAAGCCTTTTTGCATATTTCTTGCTCTGGTATGTTTCCTATTCTTCTGTGAATCAATGGACCTAATTATGATATCCAATTATCAGTCTAGAAATTGATTAACTTCCCATCCCCTATCTCCCATCCTACATATTGTTTAATTTTCTCTCAAATCTTACACACATTTTGTTAGCATATGGGTGTCCTAGAGGGGTGAAAGGGGGTCAAGGTATGAACGAACTGAATAAACCCCTTGGAATAGAACAGGTATCTCTTGAGTATCTGTGATGAGATCACGATCATGAGGATTCAAGGATATTGCATGTCTATTCCTAATTATATGTTCCTAGTCTAGAGACACTGAGTTTGGGGATCAGTGATCTAGAGTAAAGACTAGTACGACTTATCTACTTGTATATGGATACGAGGTAAAGACCTCATGAGCTGCAGATATGGAGATATCTTAGCTAAAGAGTATAGCTCGCACTGAACAGACCCAAAAAGAGACTCTATGAGGAAATCTCACAGATAGTGTCATTAGAGTAATCTCTTTATGTTTGGGTATGTCTTTCCTTAGACCAGAAGTTATTACCTAGACTGTGTTCTTGAAGGCATGTTTTGATTGTATGCCTCGTCTACCTGAAACATGGAGACTCATAGGTATACTGTTGGGCGTGTCCTTAAAGGGCACAGGACTAGGGTAATAAGCTGAAGGAATTCGTCAAATCTCTGTGAGAGATTAGGTTATCTATAAACCGGAGAAATCGAGATGACATTTACAGGGACTCGGGAATCTATGCATAGTAAAAGAGATCATGCGATGATCTGCCTTTAGAGTCAGTAAATTGAAGATTCCCTATTTCGAATAAAGCTTACCCTAAACCGTAGGGGTTGATACATTTCCTTACCCTAGGTTAATGGGAAGATAACCGAAACGACGGGAAATACATACGGTAACCAAATATGTGCAATAGGATGATCAAGTCATTAATCTGACTAGTTCTAGGGCAACAAAGCATTGCTAGTGCTCTGTGTTGTCATTAATTGGGTTGTGGGCTTGTTGGGCCCAAGCCCAGTTATGTGAGAAGCTAAGTTGGACATAATGGGTCACACACTAACACCTTGTAGTCATGATGGACTAGCTTTAAAGGTATTGGGCCTAATAATGGTTGTTAGCCCAAGAAGCTGTTTGGAAGCCCATCTAAATGGGTGGGCGGTGCATGGAGCTTAGTAATGGGCTTGGATAGTGCAAGCCATTACTAATTAATTTAATTAGTTAAATTAATAATCAAATATTTGAATTTTGAATTTTGAATTTGAAATTTGAATTTTGAAATTTGAATTTGGAATTTGAATTTTGAAATTCGAATTTTGAATTTGAAATTTGAAATTTGAATTTTGAAATTTGAATTTGCAATTTGAATTTTGAAATTCGAATTTTGAATTCGAAATTTGAAATTTTGAATTTTGAATTTTGAATTTGAATGTTTGACCGTTTGAATTCAAGTGTTGGAATTCGAATTTGAATTGGTTTTGAAAAGTTGTTTCATAACAAAAGGATAAGACAGGATCTTATTGGAGCATATTCCTTGGAGAAAGAAGCATCTTTGGAGCACTTCCTTGGCTGTTTGGTGCGCAAGTTTAAGTGATAAGGATGTCATCTTATCACTTAAAACAAAGCTCCATTCAGATTTGGTGGTTGAGGGAATCAGTGGGTGAGTTGATTCAAATTTTGAATGCAACTACTCAATATATTTGGACCCCTTCTAGGGCGGAATTATGCGCATGAAAAGTATACTATATGATAGTTTATGAATTTAAGTTTAAATTATTTTGAACTTAATTTCATGTGGATAAGATTGGAGGTTGTTGGCAAAATTGGTTTTGCAACAGCTCCACCTTATCCTTACTGTTCCATGCGCAAATTTCAAAGTAGTTTGAAAGTTGGTTTTCATTTTGAATGATTTAAATCTCTCCTCCTCTCCAAGTGTGCGCATAACACTTGTTCCACACCTTAGGGTTTTGAGAAAACCTAGCCAACTCTCCTCCATCTATGCACCATTCTGTAGGGTAGTTCACTACACCTTTCCAAACAGAATACCTAGCCTCCACCTTCACCACTTGTGCGCATAGCAAGCCTCACTGTGGTGTTCATCTGGTGGCTTTCAAGAAAGGTTCTTGCATCATTGACGAACGGTGGTGTGGATCACCATTAGAGGGTTTGAACCCTTCAAGCCTGACATCTGATCTCCCTGACTGATCAGGCCAAAAACAAGGTAACATCATGCTGTCTTAAAGCATGAACCTATGTGTGCATGTATGTTCCGCAGTAAAATTTTTGTTTTACACCTTACATGCATCGACCTTCAAAGGCCAGTTTACTTTCAAGTGGTATCAGAGCCCGGTAGCTTTACCATCGACGGGTGATGGTACTTTGTTTGTGAAAGGAGTCTTTCACGGTCAAAAATCTTTAAAGGGTTAAAGTTTAAATTCTGCATATGGATTTTGAATCACAAATCCTTTAAAGTGTTAAAGTTTTTGTTTTTATGAACATGTAAATTTGATTCTGTGTTCATAAAACATTATGCATCATGGTTTAGTTTCTTTTTCTTTATGAAAGTTTTAAAAGGATCACCCTTTTTGAAAGGGTAGATTCGGCCATGGAGGGTACTAAGAGTACCTTGAATGATTTCTTATTTTTCTCCATGAATTGTGTCATGTTTATATGCATGAAATTTTGTGACAAAATTTATCATATAGTCACCTATATGATTCGGCCATGAAGGGGTTTATGGCTACATGCATGGTTTAATTTTGTTTTCTTTAAGAAAGAATTAACAAAATTTGAATTAAAATTGTTTTTTAAATTCGGCCAATGAGAAATTTAAGATTATGAATCTTCATGTTATTTTGATGTTTAAATGTTAAATGTCAAAATACATGTGAAAATATTATGTGATAATATAATGTTTGTGTTTGCAAGTTTTGAACTTTTCAGGTACAAACAGGAAGGGGATGGTCATGGTGCCCGGATTTGAATTTTGAATTTTAAATTAATGTGTAATCGCGCCTTTTAATTTACAAGTGTATTTGTAATTTAAATTTTGTAATTTTGTCCCTCCAAAATGTTATGGAGTTTCTTTAATTATTTGTAATTAGAGAAATAGGCTAGTGGCGTATAGACGACAAGCGGCCGTTGCTTAAAGAAGCAAAAGGGACAAAAGCGCGAGCACCATGGCTGTCTCAATATAAACTGTTTATATGCATGTATGATTAGAACGTCTAGTATGCATGAATTGGGCAAACCGCGTTTTGTATGGTTATTATGTTTGTCCAATAGCGACTAGTGTATACCGATAGATGTTTGACATAGGTAACGACTAGCATGATAACTTACAATATGCGTTTGATGCGACCTAATTAACCACAAAATAAAAGGAACCCTTAAAAGGAATAAATAATTAAGCATATGATTACCTCCCACCACCAATGCTACTCAAAACTCTTCTACATAGTGGTGCTCCACAACTCAGTTGGGACCCACTATTTCGTTGGGCTAGAGTAGTGTTTGAAGTGTAAGACACTTAGGGTGCTGGTTTAATGCTTAACTAAGACATAAGTTGCAGGCACAACCGGGCTTATGTGCTTAGGGTAATGATGCTAGGTTGGTTGCATGAGATGCACCACTAAGTGACAAAGAGTTGTCAACCTAATGTTAAGAGAGGGTATGAGATACTGTTGATAAAGATCAACCCATTATTTAAATTAATCTTGCGGTCTCAGACGGAGATTAAAATAAATAATCGCACTCTTAATCCCACTAAGGTAAAATCTAAAGTAGATTAACCCTAAGTCAAAAGGAAGGGTCATTGAGTTAGATAAAATAGTGGGAGGGGAAAATTATTTCAAGTCTTTAATAATTTGCTTTTAACTACATAACCGTATATTAATTAAAACTATCTTTACATCTTTTTCAGCTTATAGTATGACTAATCCACTGTCACTGCGTTCAATACTCGATACGAATAAACTGACCGGTTCAAATTTTATGGACTGGTACCGGAACTTAAGAATAGTTCTCATGGCCGAAAAGATTGCCTACGTTTTAGATGCTGTAATACCCGTAGCTCCACGGGAAGGGGAAGAAGGGTTTGCGGAATTTGATTTCGTAACCCACCAACAGCACTTGGATGACAATGTGATGGCAGTATGCATCATGTTGGCATCCATGTCTCCTGAACTGCAAAAGCAGCATGAGCATATGGATGCTCCCTCTATTATCGTACATCTCAAGGAGTTGTATGATATTAAAGGCAGGCATGAGAGGTATGAGGCCTCAAGAGAACTGTTCTCTTATAGGATGACTGAGAGCATGTCTGTTGGCAGCCATGTTCTCAAGATGATCGGGCTGATTGAGAAGCTAAGAAACCTAGGCTTCATCATGGATGCCGAGCTAAGTAATGACTTAGTCCTCACCTCACTTCCACCATCCTTCAGTCAATTCATCATGAATTACAATATGCATGGGATGCAAGTGAGCTTGCCTGAGTTGTTAAGCATGTTAACAACAGCTGAAGTGTCTATCAAGAAGGATAGGACAGAGGCTCTTTTGATTGGTGGGCCTAGCAAGGCCAAGGGAAAAGGTAAGGAACCTGCAAAAGGTGACCCCCTTAAGCCCAAAGGAAAATCCAAGAAGAAGAAGGGCAAGAAGAAGGGTAAGAAGGCACCTAAGGACAAGGGTGATGCTGAGTGCTTCCATTGTGGCAAAAAATGCCACCGGAAGAGGAATTGTCCAGACTACCTGAACAATGTGAAGGATGTAACAGCCCGTTGTACACCGGTATTGTTAACATTGATTATGATATTAAGCGCAGTTACAATCACAGTGATTGGGTTAATTAAATTACGGGCAAATTTTTCTTTTAACATATTCCTTTTCTTACATCAATACGTTTTCCGTAATCAATTAAAAACCACACTATAATTGTAAAAGCAATTTGCGGAATCATACACTTTCTAACATCATAAATCCTTCTTTTTATTCAATTCATTTAAACTCACCTTCTTACTCTCTCATTTTACCAAGTTATAGTCCTTTATGTTATCTACGCGTGGTTTCAAACCACGTACCATTTGGAGTTCTACCCATCAAGTTAAGCCCCTTCATTTTAGTCTAGAAAAACCATAATTTTCAAAATTTACACTGTGGTAATCGATTACCAGTGGGTGGTAATCGATTACCACCTGTCAAAAATGAGGCAGTAACCAATTTTCTAAATCCTCTGTTCTGGTAATCGATTACCAACTTTGGGTAATCGATTACCTCACATGGTAATCGATTACCAAAGCTCAGTAATCGATTACCGGTGAAGACAGTAGCTAATTTTTCGTCCCCTGTTGCATGGTAATCGATTACCATGCTTGGGTAATCGATTACTATGCAGCAAAATGACAGATTACAGCATTTTAAGCCCCAAAAAGGTTGTGTAATCCATCCCTAACCCCTTGGTACTCCACATAACACATAATCATGTCCTAATGTAGGCTCTAGGCCCTTCCATCATGCATTCTCCTTAGATTAAACATCATTTACAACATTCTCAAAATAATGGCCATTTACATGCAATTATGGACCATTTTTACAACATTACTCATCAAGACTTCAAGGCTATGAATGTGGCAATGGACAAGTCCCATGCTCACTCAAAATATACAGTTATCCATGTTATAAACAATAAACCATAAACAAGACTTAGCATATACTCATGAACACTAACAAAAGCATGGAATAGCATCATGCAATATGTTCATGACCTAAGTCTCAAAATACTAATGCCATGCCATGTGCAAGCCAATGGTCCTCCTCCAATATGTCATGCAATCCCAATGCACCGCATGCCAATCCAATGTCCACTATACGGGCTTCTTGCCCGAAGCTCCTCCCGTCTCATAGTGACCTGAAATGTGGTCCCCCAAACACGGGGTGAGATATACGGATATATCTCAGTAAACCAATGGAGCTAGAGGCTCTCTCCACTCCATGGCTCACTAAAATGTATAAATATGACATCATGCAATATGCAAGCAATACAATATCACCATCCAACTGGAGACACCCAAGAACATCCACTCATGGATTCATGTTCAAGGACTCCATCATATAACTCCCGAGACAATCCTGGCGCCTCTCCCATGGTTGAGAAGACTCCATGGCAATACCCAACCGGAACTCCTCATGAGCCCTATCCGGCGGATGTCCCACGTTTGGCTCATCCTGGAGTCGCTCCCAGAGTCGACCCCATGGCAGTCCAACTGGCACTCCGTCACGAAATGATCCAGCGGATGTCCAAACCCAACACATGTCAACTGGCCAGTGACCAAACAATTTTCACAAAAATCCAAGCAATATGCATACAAGCACACAATCACACCATGTCATAACCACATCATCCAACCACTACCTTCCACTAGGTGTGGTGGAGCACACTAGGGATTAAACCCAAGTTCCAAGAGTTTACCTCAATACGAGCAATACCGTTCCAAACGTATGCTCCAAATCAACTTTTCACAATTCCGTCCGTGTGAGGCACCCTACAACAATCATCAAATCCAAATTACACCAAAACTCATTTTTCATGAAAATTCCTCAAATTCCCCTAAGTTAAAAAAACCTATATTTTTCACCAAAAATTAACATAGCATTTCTAGTTTACAAACATGATTCTAAGGCCTTTTCATCTAATAGCATTTTTTCATTTGGTCTCTCTATCATCACACATCTAAAATCAAAGCTTAGAACATAAATTCCTAGATCTATGAAATCAACCATAAAAATACCACAAATATACTCACAATGTGTTGGATGTTCACCACCAAGGCCTCCCTAAACCACAAGAAGATCAAAACCTCCAAGAAAGCTCCATGAACACTATGGGTCGGATCTGTTTTTGCCCAAAAACGCGGCCAAGAGATGGATTCAAGGCTTCTAAGTGTTACCAATGGATCTAGAAGGTTGTTTACAATAGATTTCGACACCAAAATCAAGCGATTCGGTGAAGAAATGAAGAAATGGTGAAATGGAGAAGAGAAGGGTGTTTGGTGTTCTTTCTACTGGGGGCGCGCGAGGAATGAAGAAGAAAGGAGAGGAAAGAAAGAAGAAAAAGAGGTGGGGCCAAGTGACTTCGGTCACACGGGTCCCACACGCGATCTAACTTTAACCCCGATAAAAATTCCGATCATAAACTCTTAATCTACACATTTTTCCAGTCCTTGACAAATTTTTATTTCTCCAGAATCTTGATAAAAATTTCACACCTATCGGTACACTCACACCACAGTATTTAACACTTAAAATAATCACTATTCATCAATTTTTCCCAAATTTGCCTATTCACTAAATTTTCCGCCCTGATTCCATTTCCGGCATTATTTTTGTCATATGAAATCTCTAACTCAGTATGTTTGCCTCATAACACACGGTTGGCAAATTACCATTTTGGCCATAATCCTTGGATTTTCACTAATCCACCAACTTTCATTTCACAATATAATATAAAAATTCACATTTAAATATATGAGGTGTTATATTCACCCCACCTTTTTGAAATTTTGTCCCCAAAATTAAATCATACCTGCTCGCTAACTCAGGATACAGCCGGAGAATCTCGTCCTCCCGCTCCCAAGTAGCCTCCTCAGGTGTGCGACCTTCCCACTGAATCTTCAGCATGGGAATCACTTTACTTCTCAATCGCTTTTCACTGCGATCCAGTACTGCAATAGGACCAATGGGAGTCTTCAAGTTCTCCCTGATTTCAATATTATCCGGTATCACCACATGTGATTCATCCGGAACATAACGTCGCAACTGCGACACATGAAAGACATCATGTAAATTAGATAGTTGCGGGGGTAAGGCAAGCTGATAGGCCACCAATCCTACTCTTTTCATAATTTGATACGGTCCAATAAACCGTGGACTCAGCTTCCTCACACCCAACGCACGGCCAACACCTGTGACCGGAGATAACCGTACAAAAACATGGTCACCTTCCTCGAATTCCAGCGGTCTATGCTTATTGTCATAATAGCTTTTCTGCCGATTCTGTGCCTGTTTCAATTTTTTTCTGATCATTTCAATTTGCACTGTTGTTTCTTGCACAAAATCCGGACCAAATCTTTCTTTATCGCCTACCTCAGTCCAACAAGTGGGCGTACGACACCTCCTGCCATACAAAACCTCATATGGTGCCATACCCAGACTGGAATGAAAACTGTTGTTATAAGAAAATTCCACCAATGGTAAGTACCTATCCCAGGCATTACCCTGTTCCAGTGTGCAAGCTCTCAGCATATCCTCAAGTGTCTGTATGGTCCTCTCAGTCTGACCATCAGTCTGCGGGTGATAAGCAGTGCTCAGTCGAAGCTGAGTGCCAAAAGCCTGCTGCAAAGCTCCCCAAAATCGTGAAGTAAACTTCGGGTCCCGATCACTCACAATGCTAATCGGTATCCCATGGAGTCTAACAATCTCCTTTACATACAGTGTAGCCAACTTCTCTGTGGTGTAATCCACTCGTACTGGTAGAAAATGTGCAGACTTCGTGAGTCGGTCCACAATAACCCAAATTGAATCATAACCAGCTTGAGTTCGCGGCAATCCAACAACAAAATCCATAGAAATACTTTCCCATTTCCATTCAGGTATATCCAGCGGCTGAAGTAATCCGGCAGGTTTCTGATGCTCTATTTTCACTTTTTGACAAACCAAGCACTTAGACACGTACTCGGCAACATCCCTTTTCATACCAGGCCACCAGAACTTAACTTTCAAATCTTGATACATTTTTGTGGCACCTGGGTGGATAGCATATTGACCCTTATGGGCCTCAGTCATAACTTCCTCAACAAGTTCCTTGGGCACAACAATCCTGCCCTGATATAATAGTAATCCCTGTTCATTAACAGATATGCCACTCTGGCCTTTCAAATACTTTATACTTTCATTTCTGATTTGAGTCTCTTTAATCTTCTCGTGCAGCTCGTTTTCAATCCGAGTCAACTCCATATCACACAATCTTCCTGCAAAGAAATCCGTTATTTTCATGTCACGGAATTGCTCAATCACTTCATTGTCCCACATCATCATATGAGATAAATTGACAGACTTCCTACTCAATGCATCTGCCACGACATTAGCCTTTCCCGGGTGGTATTTCAGCTCAAAATAATAATCTTTCAAGAATTCAACCCATCTACGCTGCCTCATATTCAGCTCCTTCTGATCAAATAAATATTTCAAGCTTTTATGGTCGCTGAACACAGCAAATTTCATCCCATACAGAAAGTGCCTCCAGATTTTCAAGGCAAACACAATAGCAGCCAATTCCAAGTCGTGCGTCGGATAATTCTCTTCATGCGGCCTTAACTGCCTAGACGCATAAGCAATCACTTTTCCTTCCTGCATCAGTACGCTCCCTAAACCTTTCTTAGAAGCGTCACAATATAACACAAACTCACCCTCCGGATCAGGTAGAGTCAACACCGGAGCAGTAGTCAATTTCTCTTTCAGTAGCAGAAAACAATCCTCACATTCCTGGGTCCACACAAAAGGAGTATCCTTTCGTGTCAATCGGGTCAACGGTAGAACCATTGCAGAAAATCCCTGTATAAATCGGCGATAATAGCCAGCAAGCCCCAGAAAACTTCTAATCTCAGTAACAGTCTTAGGTCGTTCCCAGTCACTCACCGCTTCAATCTTGCTTGGATCCACTGCAACACCACTTGCAGAAATAACATGACCCAAGAATTGCACCTCAGATAACCAGAATTCACACTTAGACGGTTAGCATATAGTTTCTTATCTTTCAACACCTGCAACACAGTCCTCAAATGGTCGACGTGCCCCTCCTTACTCTTCGAGTAGATCAAAATGTCATCAATAAAAACAATTACAAACTGGTCCAAAAACGGTTTGAAAATGCGGTTCATATAATCCATGAACACCGCAGGGGCATTAGTAAGCCCGAAAGGAATTACTTGATATTCAAAATGTCCATATCTGGATCGGAAAGCTGTCTTAGGTACATCCTCCGGTTTAATCCGAATCTGGTGATATCCGGACCGGAGATCAATCTTTGAAAATACGCAGGCATCCCTCAACTGATCTAGTAAATCATCAATACGCGGCAATGGGTACCGATTCTTAATAGTCACTTTATTCAACTGTCGGTAGTCAGTGCACAACCTCATGCTACCATCCTTTTTCTTTACAAATATCACCGGTGCTCCCCACGGAGACACACTCGGCCTACTAAAATTCTTCGCAAACAGTTCTTCAATATGTTTCTTCAATTCAGCCAACTCAAGTGGCGACATCCGATATGGAGCCAAGGAGATCGGCCCCACACCAGGCAATAAATCAATTGAGAATTCAATCTCTCTCTCAGGTGGGAATTCTGATATCTCATCCGGAAATACATCCTCAAACTCATTAACTACCGGAATAGCAGCAATCTCCTCCTTTTTGTCACCTACCAATCCGCCCAACAAAACATAACCCAGATCTCCAGCCTTCAAGGCTTTCACAGTCTGACTGACAGACAAATACAAAGACGGACAAACAGTCGGCCTCTCGTGAGACAACAACAACCTCTTTCCGCAGCAATCAATCATTGCGCAGTTCCGAGACAACCAATCCATCCCCAAAATCAAATTGACAGAGGCCAGGGGTAAGATAATTAAATCAATGGTGTAACCCCTGCCTAAATAAGTGAACTTCACATCTTCACAAATCCAAGACGATTCACTAACTTCTCCTGTAGCGGTAGTAATACGCATCGGAGGAACCATCCGTGTTACCTTTAAGTCCAGCGCCTTAGCCACATAGTCCGCCACAAATGAATGTGTTGCTCCCGAATCAAATAATACAGACAAATCAACATTAGATAGGAATATTATACCTTTTACCAAATTCGGAGCCTTTTCAGTACGTTGCGCATTTGTAGTATAAACTCGTCCCACAGTAGGAACAACAGCAATAGGAGTAGCAGTAGTAGTAGCTGCTGGCAAGGCCTGCAGATTCGCAGCCTGCCCCGAAGAAGATGGACAATTTCTCGCAAAGTGGCCAGTCTGACCACATCTAAAACAGTTCGACGAACCAGCACCACATACACCTCTGTGGTATTTCCCACACTTCCCACATTGTGGGGTAAAATATCTGTTCGAAGCACCACCACCACCAGTATTTCCACCCCTCTTGAACTGACCAGGAGGCTGCCTCACATGCAACCCCCTACCTCTATTATTATTATTGAAACCTCCTCTGTTAGTATTTCCAGAAGGACCAGGTGTCCTCTTCACATCTTGCTCTTTTACCTTATCCGATTTTGGATACCTCCCATAAACAGTCTCGACCCTCTTGCATTGGGCCACCAAATCAGCAAAGTTTCTCACCGCAGTATTAGACATCCTCTTAGCAATCTTCTCACTCAGCCCTCTTTGAAATTTAGCTGACAAGAATTCTGGAGTAGGTAGAGTACCTCCATAGTTTGCAAATTTCACAAGCTCATTAAATTTTGCCACATAGGCATCCACACTCCCTGTACCAAACTATCAAATTCACCTTGCTTTGCCTGAACATCCCTGTACCAAATTATCAAATTCACCTTGCTTTGCCTCCCGAACATCGCGGGGAAAATATTCTTCATGAAACAGACCTTCGAACAAGGTCCAAGTGAGAACCTCACCCCGAATAACAAATGGGCGAGACACATTGTCCCACCATTCTTGGGCATCACCCTCCAGCATATAAACAGAATACAATAACTTTTGTGGATCTTGGCATCTCATCACCTGAAAAATCTTATCCATTCCTGTAACATCACATTGATTATGGTATTAAGCGCATGTACATGTGTAGAATTCGGATGTATGGTTTATGTGTAATGGCTTGTGAATTGTATGACCTTTATTCCTTGGATAAGACTAAGGTAATTAATTAAATTAAATCATAGGAAGTACATATGTAGACATGTGAATTTGATCATATAAGTAATGTGAGTATGTGTTATAGGACCTTAGTGTTCATTGGACTTTGGTAGTGGGCTAGTGTGTGTGTGTGGACTTGTTGCTAGTGGACTTGTGTGAATGGATCCTTTGTGTGTGAGGCCAATGGCCCAAGGATGGCTTGTGAATCCATCAAGTTCAGCCCATGGTTAGACCCACACCTACTTCCCTAAGCCTTGCCCAACATGGATACCTTGTGTACCAAGAAACCTTAACATGGCAAACCCTTCTACCACTCAATCTTGCGCACAAGTAAGGGTGATTTAGGACCTTGAAATCTGTCATTTTTGCCTTGTTAAACCGCCACCTCACCTTGATTATGCATAACTTGATTTTAATTTTATTGCATGGTAGTCACATGTGCCTTTAAGCATGATATTAGGCTGCATTTTTCTGCATTTGGGCGCACATGGGGGGAGGGAGTCATGGATCAGATTTTGTGTCACCAAAACTGCCTAACTTGTTGACTTGGTGAACCACTTACACCCTCCATCATGACACTGTTTTGTGCAGATTTTTGACAAGCTTTTACAGCCCATCATGAGTCAAAACCTGCCTTGTTTTCACATGCATCATAAGAGGATTTTTTTGCTGCATTTTCATCATTTTGTGCAGCTCCAAAATCTGAACTTGGGCTGTCACAAAACTGCACCTCTTTTCCACCTCATCATTGCGCACCAAGGCTGCTTCTTTGCAGATTTTTGGGCTGCCATTTGATTGTTTACTTGTTGACTTAGCTAAGCTCTTGCATGTGCACTTGACACTTCCTTTCCCCTCCCCTAGGTGCGCAAATCTTGGTCTTTTATGCAGAAAATTTCTCTGACTTGGACAGCCCTCAAAGCTGAACAAATCTCCCCTCATTCCTTGCATGTAAATAGAGTAAATTAGAAGCAAACTCTTGCTTGATTCAGCCTTGTATGCAGCCCCATCCTCTCATAAAAAATCTGAATTTTTCATGATAGTTAATCATGGCAATTTTCCCTCACCTTCCCTATATATGTGCGCATGGAGAGGGAGTTGGCTTCATGTGTATATGCAGCCAAGTTTCTCCCTCACTCCCTCTCTTCCATAACCGAACCAACAAGCCTCTTGGAGAAGAAAAAACATTGGTCACTTACCTTCCCTCACCTCTCAAAACCGTAGCCCTTGTCCCAAGCAAAGAGTAAGTTTTCCTCCTCACTTTCACCGCACTATTCAGTCTTGATCCCTCACTTTTGAAGCTGCCCAAGTTTGTCCATCCTCATCCTTGTTGCGCATAGATCACATAGGAAGCTAGGACTTGTTGTGAAGTAGAACTAGAAGGGTGTGGTGAAGGGTGTGCTACAAGAGGTAGGCCTTGAACTTTGAATTCTTTCTTAGTATAACCATGTATGTGTGCTTAAATGTCTCCTTGAGTATGTGTGGTTTTGGGATTCAAGTATGAGCATGGTAAAAATTAGAATGGTGGAGCTATTGCATGGTGAATTGTATGCATAAAAATGCTTAAGATTATATGCCACTGTTTGTATGATTAGGCCACTGTTTAAAGAGAAATGTGCCACTGTTTTCTTATGTATGTGCCACTGTTTTGGTAGATAAAATGCCACTGTTTCGGTTCCTCAAAATCACATTAAAATGCCACTGTTTTGAAGATGTATGCCACTGTTTCGGTTCATCAATATCACAATAAAAGCCACTGTTTCTGCACAATAAAGCCACTGTTTCTGCACAATAAAAGCCACTGTTTCTGCACAATAAAAGCCACTGTTTCTGCACCTAAAAGCCACTGTTTCTGCACAATAAAAGCCACTGTTTCTGCACAATAGAAGCCACTGTTTCTGCACCTAAAAGCCACTGTTTCTGCACATTACATGTCACTGTTTCTGCACCCTATATGCCACTGTTTCTGCACATGTATGTCACTGTTTTAGTGCATGAAATACCACTGCTTTTACTCATAAAATGCCACTGTTTCCATGCTTAAAATGCCACTGTTTTAGTCATAAAATGCCACTGTTTCCATGCTTAAAATGCCACTGTTTTAGTCATGAAATGCCACTGTTTCCATGCTTAAAATGCCACTGTTTTTATGCATAAAAGGCCACTGTTTTAGCCATCATATGCCACTGTTTTTATGCATAATATGCCACTGTTTTAGTCATTATATGCCTCTGTTTTTATGCATAAAATGTCACTGTTTAAGTCATTCCATGCCACTGTTTTAGTCCTTCTATGCCACTGTTTGTATGTATAAAATGCCACTGTTTTGGAAGTTCAAAGTGCCACTGTTTCTGTTTTAAAAATGCCACTGTTTCTGCTTTAAAAACGCCACTGTTTCTGTTTTGAAAACGTTTAAAACGTCACTGTTTTGCTGCTGTAAATGCTCACTGTTTTGCTGCTGTATGCTCACTGTTTTGCTGCTGTATGCTCACTGTTTTGCTGCTGTATGCTCACTGTTTTGCTGCTGTAAATGCTCACTGTTTTGCTGCTGTATGCTCACTGTTTTGCTGCTGTATGCTCACTGTTTTGCTGCTGTAAATAGCCACTGTAAATGATTAGTTTTAATTGATTTAGGTGCGCTTAAGAAGTGAGAATATTTCGCTGCCGTTGGTAATATTTAAGGAAAGCTAAGGTAAGTGTCAGGCGATGAAGCCTAATGTGACTATTGACTACTGGTATAGAATTGTAACATGATGCTCCATATACCGTAAAAATATTATGTTCCATTATGATGAAAGGAAACTGCCTAAAATGTGCCTGAGGGCTATATGATTATGAGGTAAAGACGTTATGTGGCAGCATAACGCATATGAAAGGTATATATGCATGCACCTTACATCATACCGCATTTTTACGCTTTGTGTGTGTGAAAGCATAGCATGACATGCATGTATCAAAATCATATAGGCCTTGTTTTAGAATAGTTATGTACAGGACCATGTGTTTGAGCAAGCATCATATAGGCATCCCCAAGGTACCGGGGTATGGGACACTTGGCATCAGTCCGCATAGGCCCACAGATGGAATCCACATGGAGCTCAGGTGCCAAGGGTATAATTGATTCCACTGTGAAGTGCGCGCACGACGGTGCTAAAAGCGCAAAGGAAAGGCGTTATATACGCAATATATATGAATATGATAAAAAGGAAAAGGAACAAGGATATGTTGAAGTGACTGTTTATGATTTTGTGCCTAGTTAATATTGTTATATTACTGGTTTTATTGCCACACTACTGGGATTATTCTCACCCCTTCGGGGCTGCTATTTTTCCAAAATGGCAGGAGGACGCAAGAGCATTTGAAGGAGTAATATTTTGCTGTTGATTGCTGATGCGTGGATTATCAGTGTTGCTGTTTGTTTAAATGGATAACTGTAATGATTAATGTTTTGGTACTTTTGGGATGACTGTAGTCTTGATCATATTTATGTTGGCTTGAACTTTTATGAACAATGGTTATTTTGGAAAACCTTTATGAAAAGAATTCAAGTGTTGAAAATTTTATACGGATTTGTATACTGCTTTGTTAGCTCATGTGACGTTAACGACTCTAATTCCGCTTAGCAAACGACTCTCTTGGATGCATACAAGGGAGGGCGTTACACTAATTGGTATCAGAGCAGTTTGGTCCATGGATTTGCTTGTGTTTGATTGAATTGATTGTTGATTGTGCTTATCTGCTGTTTGACTGTCTAAATGTGCTATAGCTTAAGTATATGTTAGCTAGGATAGTTAGATTGTTAGGACTGTTCTGTGATAAGACACGGATGCATAGCTAACTTGTCCGAATTGAACTCGAGTACCTACTTGAGACTGCTGCCATGGATAACTTGCGGTGAGCCTGATCAACTCATTTCCTGATATTGTGAGTGCAGAATCATGGCAGGTGGTCGAGGTTCAACTCGGGGAAGGACTGGCGATGCGGAAGAAGATCTTATCACCACTATTGGAGGACTGGCAACGTTCATCCAGAATATGAGCCAAGAGTGGCGCGACCATAGACAACAGAATCAGAACCAACCCCCACTGCATGAGAATGCAGAAGAAATTGCCCGTCGGAGGTTGAAAGACTTCCGCAACTTCCAACCACCCACCTTTGAGGGTGAGGACAACCCCGAGGCTGCAGCAAAGTGGCTGCAGATGATCGAGCATATCTTTGAACGAATGGCATGCCCAGAAGCGCAGAAGACTGACTACGCGTCGTACCAGCTGATGGGAGAAGCGTTAACATGGTGGACTGGTGCGAGGGCTCTGCTGAGAGCTCAGAACGTGGAACTAACATGGGCTGTGTTCAGACAAGTGTTTTTGGACAAGTATTTTCCTAAGGCAATGAGAAGGATGAAACACACTGAACTGCTGTCTCTCCGGCAGGATAACATGACGGTTAACGAGTATATCGCAAAGTTCGGGCAGCTGATCGAGTACGCCAACTTCGATCGGAACATCTATGATGAAGAATGGCAGGTAGAGAAGTTCGAGAGCGGATTACATCCGGAAATTCGCAAGCTCATCTTGACGACGGCTAATCGTACACTTCCAGAACTCATCAACCAGAGTCGTCAGGCCGAAGGAATCATTAACGAGGCCAAGAACTTGAACAAGCCACCAACACAATTCCACGGAGGAAACCGAGCAGGCAGATTCTTCAGGACGGCACCTGGAAGGGGTCGAGGCAGAGGTACGCCGTTGCAGGCGCGACCTGGGAATTTTAAGAGAAACTTTACGGTGGGTCAATCATCGACTGGACGACAGGGCGCGACTGTTTGTGCTACATGTGGAAAGAACCACTCTGGAGTTTGTCGCAAGGGCAACAATGCATGTTTCAGATGCGGCCAACAAGGTCATTTTGCTTACAAATGCCCCCAGAACGCTGACCAACAGCCTCCGCAAGCTCGGGTGTTCACATTGGATGCAAATGAAGCGCAGAAGTTTCCCAACCTGATCAAAGGTAATGTCACTTTGAATGGTCACCCAATTTCTGTTATCTTTGATTCTGGAGCGTCTGGCTCTTTTATGGCAAAGCATACTGCCTTGAAAATAGGCATCACCCCAACCCCGTTACCTTACGAGTTACACATCAGCACTCCTACTGGTGGATCGTGCACAGCTTCGGAGATCTGCAGAGGTGTTACCTTGCAGTTTGAAGGGAACACGTATACAGTTAACTTGGTGGTCCTGCCGGTATTCAACTTCGATGTGATTATCGGTATGGACTGGTTGACGGAAAACGGAATAACTTTGGATTGTCGAGCGGGGAAAGTCGTTGTCCCTGCAAAGAATGGTAATTTTCAATCTTTCTCTCTCATTTCCTTATTGCAAGTTAGAAAAGAGCTCCGCAAGGGAGCAGCAGGATATCTCTTGTCGATCGAGGCTGAGACCTCGGTTGACAATCAAATTCAGAATGTACCGGTAGTTAGAGAATTCGAGGAGGTATTCCCGGATGAAATACCTCGATTGCCTCCTCATAGGGAAATAGAATTTTCGATCGAACTTGTTCCTGGAGTCGGACCAATCTCCATTGCCCCGTATCGTATGGCGCCGTTGGAACTTCGCGAGTTGAAGAAGCAGATAGAAGAGCTTTTGGCAAAGGAATTCATCAGACCGAGTACCTCCCCATGGGGTGCTCCAGCTATCTTGATTAAGAAGAAGGATGGAAGCTTACGTCTGTGTGTAGATTACCGCCAGCTGAACAAAGTCACGGTGAAGAATAAGTATCCGCTACCGAGGATCGACGATTTGATGGACCAGCTGAGAGGAGCCAGAGTCTTTTCTAAGATAGATTTGCGATCGGGATACCATCAGATCCGGGTCAAACCGGAGGATATTCCGAAAACCGCTTTTAGGACTCGTTATGGGCACTATGAATATCAGGTGATCCCATTCGGACTTACGAATGCCCCAGCGGTATTCATGGACTACATGAACCGCATTTTCCGCCCGTTTCTTGATCAGTTCGTTATTGTGTTTATCGACGATATCCTGATTTACTCAGCTAATGAAGAGCTGCACGCGGAACATCTGAGGATTGTTTTGCAAATATTGAAGGAGAAGCAGTTGTACGCGAAATGGTCGAAGTGCGAGTTTTGGCTCAAAGAGGTCCAGTTTCTGGGCCATGTCATTTCATCAGAAGGTATCGCGGTGGACCCCAGCAAAGTTGAAGCTGTCATGAATTGGGAACGACCCAAGTCTGTCACCGAAGTGAGAAGTTTCTTAGGTCTGGCTGGATATTATCGAAGGTTCATCCAGAATTTCTCTCAGATAGTGCAACCCCTCACTCGTCTCACTCGGAAGGATAAGCCTTTTGAGTGGACTGAAGCCTGTGAAGAATGTTTCTTGGAGCTAAAGAGCAGATTGACAAGTGCTCCCGTACTCACGATTCCGGATCCTACCCGAAAGTTCGAAGTATATTGCGATGCGTCGCTGAAAGGACTTGGATGCGTGTTGATGCAGGACCGTATGGCAGTAGCTTACGCATCTCGACAACTGAAGCCTCACGAAGAAAACTATCCTACGCACGATTTGGAGTTAGCAGCTATAGTGTTCGCACTTAAAATCTGGAGGCACCACTTGTATGGTTCGCAGTTTGACGTGTTCAGCGATCATAAGAGTTTGAAGTACTTGTTCGACCAGAAGGAGCTGAATATGCGGCAACGTCGGTGGATGGAATTTCTGAAGGACTACGATTTTGACCTTAAGTACCACCCCGGAAAGGCGAACGTGGTAGCTGACGCCCTGAGCAGGAAGACTCTACACACTGCAACTCTGATGATGGAAGAATTGAAGTTGTTTGAGGCCTTTCGAGACTTGAACTTATCGGTAGACGAGAGAGGAAACAGCATAAGATTGGGAAATATAAAGGTGGAGAATGAATTGATCAGTAGAATTAAGGAGGCTCAGAAAGATGAAGAGTTAGTCCGTGATTTGGTTGGTAACCAAGATGTTGTAAAGGATGAGTTTGATGTCTGGAGATTTCAAGGACGGCTGGTTGTGCCGAATGAAGTGTTGAAGCAAGAAGTTTTGCAGGAGGCTCACAAGGGTAAGTACGCAGTTCATCCTGGATCCACGAAGATGTACCATGATTTGAAGACCTCGTTTTGGTGGCCGGGTATGAAGCGTGATATTGCGGAGTATGTATCTCGGTGCTTAACTTGTCAGAAGGTGAAGTACGAACATCAGAAACCGTCGGGACTCCTTCAACCTTTGGAGATTCCCGAATGGAAGTGGGACAGCATTTCGATGGATTTTGTAGTTGGACTTCCTCGGACGCGAGAAGGATATGATTCTATCTGGGTGATTGTCGATCGTTTAACGAAGTCAGCTCATTTCTTGCGTGTTAGAACCACATATGATACAGAGAGGCTTGCTAGAATTTATCTGCAGGAGATTGTGAAGCTGCACGGAGTTCCTACGAGTATTGTCAGTGATCGTGATCCCAAGTTTACATCTAAGTTTTGGGAATCCTTTCAAAGAGCATTAGGGACCCAATTGAGGTTGAGTACTGCTTATCATCCGCAGACCGATGGCCAGACGGAACGCACCATTCAAGCCTTAGAGGACATGTTGCGAGCATGTGTTTTGGAGTTAGGAGGCAGCTGGGATAATTACCTTTCTTTGATTGAGTTCGCTTACAACAACAGTTATCACTCCAGCATTCAGATGGCACCGTATGAAGCTTTGTATGGAAGAAAATGCAGATCCCCATTATGTTGGACTGAAGTAGGCGAGCGAAGTATGCTAGGACCAGATTTAATTCAAGAGACATCCGAACAAGTAAAGAAGATTCGGGAGAATATGCAGAGGGCTCAGGCAAGACAGAAGAGTTATTACGACAAGCGTCATAAGCCTCTATCTTTCGAAGTCGGAGACCATGTATTCTTGAGAATCACGCCTACATCGGGACTCGGAAGGAGAATGGGAGTAAAGAAGTTAAGTCCACGGTACTTAGGACCGTATCTGATTATGGACCGGATTGGAGAGTCTGCATACCGGTTGGCCTTACCACCCAATCTGTCAGGAATTCACAATGTATTTCATGTGTCACAGCTACGGAGGTATCTCTCTGATCCATCCCACGTGTTACAGCCGGAAGAAGTGGAACTAAAGGAAAATTTGACTTATCAAGTGCAACCGTTCCAAATTCTTGAAAGATCTGTCAAGCGACTCCGTTCTAAAGAGATTCCGTTGGTGAAAGTATTGTGGAACAACAGATCGGCAGCTGAAGCCACTTGGGAGCGCGAGGACGACGTTCAGAAACGCTATCCAGAACTGTTTAGCTCTTAAGTAAGTTTATTTTGCGGACAAAATTCCTTTTTGGTGGGGAGAGTGTAACATCCCGCATAATTAGTAAAATACATAAGTACTATATGCTATAGTGTACATGTGTAGAATTCGGATGTATGGTTTATGTGTGATGGCTTGCGAATTGTTCGACCTTTATCCTTGGATAAGACTAAGGTAATTAATTAAATTAAATCATAGGAGGGTACATATGTAGACATGTGAATTTGATCATATAAGTAATGTGAGTATGTGTTATAGGACCTTAGTGTTCATTGGACTTTGGTAGTGGGCTAGTGTGTGTGTGTGGACTTGTTGCTAGTGGACTTGTGTGAATGGATCCTTTGTGTGTGAGGCCAATGGCCCAAGGATGGCTTGTGAATCCATCAAGTTCAGCCCATGGTTAGACCCACACCTACTTCCCTAAGCCTTGCCCAACATGGATACCTTGTGTACCAAGAAACCTTAACATGGCAAACCCTTCTACCACTCAATCTTGCGCACAAGTAAGGGTGATTTAGGACCTTGAAATCTGTCATTTTTGCCTTGTTAAACCGCCACCTCACCTTGATTATGCATAACTTGATTTTAATTTTATTGCATGGTAGTCACATGTGCCTTTAAGCATGATATTAGGCTGCATTTTTCTGCATTTGGGCGCACATGGGGGGAGGGAGTCATGGATCAGATTTTGTGTCACCAAAACTGCCTAACTTGTTGACTTGGTGAACCACTTACACCCTCCATCATGACACTGTTTTGTGCAGATTTTTGACAAGCTTTTACAGCCCATCATGAGTCAAAACCTGCCTTGTTTTCACATGCATCATAAGAGGATTTTTTTGCTGCATTTTCATCATTTTGTGCAGCTCCAAAATCTGAACTTGGGCTGTCACAAAACTGCACCTCTTTTCCACCTCATCATTGCGCACCAAGGCTGCTTCTTTGCAGATTTTTGGGCTGCCATTTGATTGTTTACTTGTTGACTTAGCTAAGCTCTTGCATGTGCACTTGACACTTCCTTTCCCCTCCCCTAGGTGCGCAAATCTTGGTCTTTTATGCAGAAAATTTCTCTGACTTGGACAGCCCTCAAAGCTGAACAAATCTCCCCTCATTCCTTGCATGTAAATAGAGTAAATTAGAAGCAAACTCTTGCTTGATTCAGCCTTGTATGCAGCCCCATCCTCTCATAAAAAAATCTGAATTTTTCATGATAGTTAATCATGGCAATTTTCCCTCACCTTCCCTATATATGTGCGCATGGAGAGGGAGTTGGCTTCATGTGTATATGCAGCCAAGTTTCTCCCTCACTCCCTCTCTTCCATAACCGAACCAACAAGCCTCTTGGAGAAGAAAAAACATTGGTCACTTACCTTCCCTCACCTCTCAAAACCGTAGCCCTTGTCCCAAGCAAAGAGTAAGTTTTCCTCCTCACTTTCACCGCACTATTCAGTCTTGATCCCTCACTTTTGAAGCTGCCCAAGTTTGTCCATCCTCATCCTTGTTGCGCATAGATCACATAGGAAGCTAGGACTTGTTGTGAAGTAGAACTAGAAGGGTGTGGTGAAGGGTGTGCTACAAGAGGTAGGCCTTGAACTTTGAATTCTTTCTTAGTATAACCATGTATGTGTGCTTAAATGTCTCCTTGAGTATGTGTGGTTTTGGGAT
>JAVKPL010006275.1:0-26047 GCA_032173675.1 Gastrolobium villosum
ATCATTTTCGTCAAAACTTTTGCCAGAAACTAAATTTCGATAGAAAATTTATTTTTGTAAAAATTTTAATCGAGGAAAAACTTCCGTCGCTTTTCGATGAAGAGTATTCTGACGAAAATTTTTTGTAGCTTGCAGCGTAGAAATTTCATAAAAAATATTATTTTTTTAATATTGTGAAAAGTACAAAAATAATTTTGTTAGAAATTTTATATTTAATTTAGTTTGTAAAATATAATAAATATATTAATTTTAAAAAGGGGTAAAATGGTAAAATATCTCATTAACCCTCCATTTTCCTCCCTTATCCTTTTTTAACTCCCAAACAAGGGAAGGGAATACCCTCCAATTCCCTTCCCTTCCTTCCCCTCCCTCCCCCTTGTATCCCCTTCCTCCCCTTTCCCTCCAAACTCCCAAACAAAGTAATCCACCATGTGACGATGGACCTGAGCTTCAAGAGTCTAGATCTCATTTGTATAGAGATATGCTTGTGGTTGAATTTTGGACAAAATAACTTTTAAGGGATTAAAAATTAAACATTAAGGCAATCAACTGAAATCAATTGATGAAAACAATTGATAAGCAACTTGGTAACAAATTCATTCATTTGGGTACTTTGGGGAGGAGAAATCGAAGATTCAACCCAATTTTATAATATTTTCAACAACACAATTTTTTTACTTCTTTGTTCTAAAGCGTTGTTACTCATCGATTAAGTTTTCTTACACAAAAATTCTTGCATCAGAAAAGATAATTATTTTTTTTTTTACATTTCTTGTTAATTACTCATTTTATCTTTCAATTGATTTTTTTTACTCAATCACAAAAACTTTTCAAAAACAGTAACATTTTCAGTTAGCTTAGTGTAGCATTTCATTGTTTAGAATTTATTTTTGTTTTTATTCTTTTTAGTCCAAATTCTGTCAAAGCAATTACTAGTTTAATTTGAGTCTAAACACCAAGATCCTTGTGGAAACAATATTAGGATCTAAAATATCCATTATTACTTGTTGTCGTGTATATTTACAGGCCAGATTTGCATAATTGTTAACAAGGCAACAATTATGATAATGTTTACTTGAATTGTTGATGTAACATATTGTTAAGAAGGGAAGCTATAATTTATTAGTGTAGATATAAAATTCAAAATGTTATAAATACATTACCGCATGAGATTCTTCTAACTTAACCAATAATCAACCACAAGTGGCTGATTTTTGATTGCAAGTTATAGAAAGGGAATGACTTAGTTGAATGACGATGACTGTGCATTTTGATTTGAAGGAACAGAGGCTAACATGATAGGCTTTTGTCTTTCCCTGAATGTTACGTGGCTCTTGAAAAGCAATGGAAAGAATTGGCCTCCAATTTCATAAAAATATAAGGTATGGCAAATGGGGACCAGAGAATATACATAATGCAAAAAAATATGGTTAGAATTGCCATTGTTTGTAAGCAATCAATGCATCAAGTACCTCTATGTTAACTATTCTCTAATACCCTATAATTCCCATTATAAGTAGGCAACAAACACACTTGCATGTTAAACAGAGCCAAGCATTTTATACAGTGAGTTTGCTAACTACAGCTCTTAATTCTGGTCTAGAGTTTTAAAATTAAAAATTTAGAACATTTTAATTAACTTGATTGCTAGTTTCCCTTTCAATTTTATGCGTGATAAGCACAACACTAAATTGTAGCTCTTATCCTTCTAAATTAAGTATAAAATGTTTTTAGTAACATATGAAACATAAATTGATACATCTTATGAGTTCGGAAAAGAATAAAATTTCCCTAGAATATTATATATGAGAGAGAGTGAAAGTATGCATAACTAATGGGGCTTGAAAGAAATAGCAAAAGCACCGATCACTTCACACCAAGAATCTGTTAATTTCTTCTTTCTCCACCTTGGTGTGTGAAGGTGTAAACAATCGCGTATGGGACAACCTTTCAAAGTGTAGAAGTCGAAACTTTTTCTTCCAATAAAAAAGTGTACAACCTTTTCTATAAGTACAGTTAAAGTTCTAGATTTGGAGAAACAATTTATCAATGCCACAAAAATTGGACATTAGATATTTGAAATGTGCATCATGTTAGAAGTTAGATAAAATAAAATATGGACTAGGATTATTGCTTTTTATAGTTAATTTGTTATGAACTTAAAAGGATTTGTATGATCCACGTGTCCACCTACTATAAGTTATATTGAATATTGGGTTACTTAAAGACAAGGCTCGAAAAAGCATCTAATTTGAAAATGAGGACATGTACTAGTGAACAAGCATGTAAAGATACTTGGGAATGCTTCATTGAAGCAGAGAGAAAATCCACTACATATGCAAAGATTAGCAAGCACTTTTTTATGGGTAGGAGTGATCATCTTGATTCAGAAAATTGAAGAGGATAAGAAGGAGAAAAGGTGGCGTGACTAAATAGATGGAGTAGGAATGATTAAAGGATTTTTCTTGCAATACCAAGATAGGCACATATTGCAATAGCAAAATCTTTTTCAGAGACAAGTACAAAGGAAAAGAGAGCCTAAGTGAAGGCATCCAATTATATTGAGTCTAGTCCATGCCTTGATGTTGGGCAAGATCGACAGAAATATAAAACTAGTCCATCATGGGATCAATTTTGATCCATTACACTACCCATATAATCATTTGTTGATACATTACCAAGAAAGTTACCTTTTTAAATAGTTATAGTCATAATCTTCTAACGATGGGACAATATATTATTAGAGGATAATATGTCACAATAACAATGAAGAATAATTAAATCCTAATATCAGTGAGGTGTTCTTCTTGGTTGGGTACATATGTTGGCGCAAATCTCGGACCACATACTAGTGAGTGACAACTAATCCAAAGCATAATGGGTTGTTTCCAAAATTTACAACTTCGCCATTCATATAATTAAAGAGAATATAGTTTCTTATGTTAGAATGAGATAAAATTGTCTTTTTTATTCATATATAAATTTTTTTTTATGGAATTCACTTGTTATTTTTTTCTCGTTTCTCCTCAAAGGATCCCATCCATTTTTATGAGAAATTATATTTTCATATTTAAATCAAGAGTTTAATGTCTTTCATATCGTTGGAAATAAATTTATTTCAGATACATACATAAAAATGTGTAGGACCCATGTGAGGCCATGTGAGAAGAAGAAAGAGAAAAAGAAAATATAAACTCCACGTACTTTTATACATGTATAGGGGATAAAATTATCTCCTACGGTATGAGAAACATTAATCCCTTAAATCAATATACTTCTCCCGTACGCCTATTCCAAAAATCTTATTTCCCCGAACCCTCTCCCTCTATTTTCAAAAGTTGTATAAATAGTAAGAGGTCTAAGGATTTGATAGAGGAATAACATTTCTCCTAAACCGGAAACCAATGGACGAAATTCTTAGCTATACCAGTTTAAAATAATACTGTTAGATTATAGGATCATTGAAGTTGTCTCAGGGTAATCTATTGTTAAGTGATTGGGGGAGATTAAAGCCCTTGCAAGGGTTTCTTCCAATCAAAGGGTTAGGCAAAAGCCCACTTCAAATGGATTAAACATTTCATTTCAATACTGTACCTTAAAAAGACATTATATTTATGAACTTTTCCATTGATAAGATTTTCATCTTGATCCATTTTTAACTAATATAAAACTACACAACCCATGTTTGAATTTTCAGCAAGTATTGTTGTTGAATAACGTGAAATAGATTCATTATGTTTTTTTTTTTTGGTAAAAGGAGATTCATAATGTTTAAATCTGTGTAACAATTGCATAGTGGAGGTTTTATTATATTGAGATTATAACAAGTACATAACACTAATATATAACTAGGTGAAACTTATCAACACCCTATTTACAATACTTTTAACACTCCCCATCAAAGCTCACTAAATTTTAAGGGGAATACTATTCTCATGTTAGACGAGAGTAATTTTCTCATGCTATAAAGAGAAATCAAGTGGAGCCCATCGTTAAAAAGTAAAAAAAAAAAAGAAAAAAAAAAGGGGATGCAATCTTTGAAGTGAGATAACATGAGATAACTATGTCATGTAAAACGAGTAATATTTCCCAAATTTTAAACTTATTATAAATGACATCTTATGAATGAAAAATTAACCAAGTAATATATTTAGGCCCTGCAAAACATGGTTGCAAAGTCAACTCATGAATGTTGGAGGGAGAAGTAAAAAATGCTAGAAAGGCAACTCAGCAAAGTGTTTGGGATTATCAGCAGCCTGCCTCAAGAACCGGAAGAAAAATATTACATTGAAAAAGCAAGTAGTCAGAGCAAAATCTATAACATCTCTGAATTTATCATGAATAATATTTGAAAGTTTCAACCATAAAAATTTAGGAGACTCGACCAAAGCAAATCTAGGATAAAGTAGTCAGGACCAGTATGTAACTAAGACAAACTTGGATGATATTGTATTACACCTAAATGTACCTAAGGATCTCTCTTACAATGGACACACCAAAAAACTTGGAAATATTGACAAACTTTTTGAAGTGTCAAATGTTTGCTTCACAACTGTCCTCTGGAAAAAGAAAAACATATTCGAAGAAGGGCTGATAAAATGAGAGGGAAAATATCTTAACTCGAAATGATGGCTTTTGGTCTGTTCTTGAACAGAATCCGATGTCGAATGATTCCAACAACTTGCAGTTCCACTTCTCCATCCGGTTGCTTTATTTTCTTGAGCACCACCATTGGCTTCTTTAAGGGAACCTTTGACCCTGTTAGTTCATGGTACTCAACAGTGAAAGTGTAATCTTCCTGAACAACCAAGACATCAATACAAAAGATCAATTTACCAAAATCACAGGGTTAAAGGTATTGTACAGATTCAGTTTCAAAAATTTGACTTGATTCAATAGGGTAAATTGATAGTTTAATTTGGTTTGGTGTCAAAATAATTATACAAATATTAAAAGAATATAACTATATTTTTTTGGATACAATGATGGAACCAAGGTTTGAACTTATCATCTCATTCAGACTACTCAAATTCCTCACCGGACCAATCCCAAGTGGCTTAGAATATAACTATATTTAACTAAATAACTTTCATTCTATTAATATTTGTTCTATTTCAATTAAATAAAATATTAAATAAATTAAATTAAATTAAGAAATAATTAATACCCGAGAAGAAGGACGACAGAGAGTGCCAATTTTAAGGTTGGGGAGGGAAACCTCAAAACCAGTTTGTGGTTCCACCACACCTTGCAGTTCAACAATGCCCCATTCTTTGCACGTTCCTTCCTCACAGTTACACTTCACACGAATCTGCATCTCTTTCTTCTCTCTCTCAACAGGGTTAACAGATAGAGAGTTTTATTGGAATGTCTTTTGGCGCCAAATTTTCCCGCCAATTCGGTAGATCCATTCTAATTTCTAATCATTATTGTTTTCTCACATCTTTGGAAAAAAAATGTTTGGTATATAATGTCACTTTTATAAAGTTTTTTTTTATTCATAATAGTATGAAAATATGTGATTAATTAATAATATAAATTTTTTTTGTTGATTTGTGCTTCAATTAAATTAGGACGAAATCCATAAAACTTAAGTAATATGAATTAAAGCTTAAAATAAAAATAGGGTTTCTTATTCTCCAAAGATAATTAAATCCTAGGGATATTTTATTCACGTTTTATATGAATAGAAATAATTTGGTAGCATAAATTAAGGGTAAAGTATTTCTCACGTTGATCTCCAAAACTACGTCATTTTGAATTAATAAAGTATTTCTGTAATTTTAAGACAATTAATGAAGGGTGTTTCGATAAAATTGATATGATAAAAAAATAAACAAAATTACGAAAACACCCTTCGTTTAATAAAGTATTTCTGTAATTTTGTAATTTCTGTAATTAGCTATACGCCTTTTTACAAGAGAATTTATTGTGGTCCGGGACCACCATTTTTTATGTGGTCCCTTAGTATAAATGAGAGGGTAAAATTAGAAAAGAGTAAAGGTAGCAAGGGTAAAAAGAGAAAGAAAAAATTAGTGTTGTGAAAAAGAGCACCAAATCATTGGGTGGTCCTGGTTTAAAAATAAAGATTTGAACTCTTGTTTTTTAAATTAAGGTAACGTGAAATAGGTTTTATATTTGTCATAGCTTTTTCTTTATCCATGTTAATATATAAAGACCTTGCATATGATGTATATTTATTACATGATCTAGGTGTACTGGGCGCAGAATTGACCAGTTCAGTTCTATCACGAGATGAAATTTCAGATCAGAAAGAAGGGAAGGATGGTTTAACTGGAAGCACTTTAGTTCCTGGTTGCACAGATGAAGATGCCCAAGAGAACCCAGTTCAAGAAAATGCAGAGACAAAACATGGAACTGAAAAATCCCAAACCCGAAATCCCAAGCGCAAATATAAGAAAGAGATAAATTTACCTCGCCGTGCTTCAAAGCGTCTTGCTGGAATTAAGGTTGATCCAGTTCCAGAACTTAAAACAAGAAATCGACCACGTCGAGCTGCAGTTAAACAATCAGTTGAGGAAGAAACCATCATAAATGCTGATAAATCCCAAAACATCTTGCCTAATGATCTTGCAAAATAGTGTAATGTACTTGGAGATGAGTCAGGAAATGGAAACAAGGTTGATGCAATGTTTGATTACAACTTGACATTCCACTCAGAGAAATGCTAAAAGATCCATGTATTGCATTTGCAATACAAACTCTCACTGGAGTAACATTTGAAACCTCCAAAAACTCTGAAATTTCATTTGAAACTTTGGCTGCTGCTGAAGGGGATGGTAAGAAAACCAATGGGTTGAATGATGATAAGGAAAGATGCAATGTGTTTTCATCTCCAGAAAACTATGCCATACCACAACAAGAAGCTGGTGTTGCAAAAAATGATGATAAGGCCAATGAGAATGCAGGATCATCTTCTGGAAAGACACTTGGTATTTCATGGATGGATCCATGTTTTGAATTTGCAATAAAAACTCCCACTGGAACTGTCCCATTAGATTCTGATCAAAATCCTAAGAACTGCCTTCAACAGCAACTGAGCTCATCAAACACCCAACATAGTGACATGGCCTTGTCAAGTGATTACTATTGCAACCAATACTTTTGCACACAGAATCCAATGTTTAAAAAGTCTTTTGTGGATCCAACAATGCAACACACCAGAAATGTTGGCATGGGAAATTCTGCAGGATCCAGACTTCAACAGCAATTGAGCTCATCAAACACCCAACATAGTGACATGGCCTTGTCAAGTGATTACTATTGCAACCAATACTTTGGCACACAGAATCCAATGTTTAAAAAGTCTTTTGTGGATCCAACAATGCAACACACCAGAAATGTTGGCATGGGAAATTCTGCAGGAGCCAGACTTCAACAGCAACTGAGCTCATCAAACACCCAACATAGTGACATGGCCTTGTCAAGTGATTACTATTGCAACCAATACTTTGGCACACAAAATCCAATGTTTAAAAAGTCTTTTGTGGATCCAACAATGCAGCAACACACCAGAAATGTTGGCATGGGAGATTCTGCAGGAGCCAGACTTCCACATTGTGGTGAAGATAGAAGGAATGTTTGCAAGGAGATCAGCAATCAGCTTTTTCCCTGAACTAACATAAGATTGTGCAGTTAGGAATCTTTGTAAAAAGGCCACCCCATGAAACCTTGAAACCTAGTTCCTATTGATGTGTTTTGGTATGTAATCCTTTTATCTGGTCCTATATATTGTAGAGTATGTTCTCAAGCCCTCAGGTAGTTTTCAACTTTCATGTTAGCTTTGACCGGAGAACTGGGGTCTAATCTAAGTTGACTTTTGTAGAATCTTACCATTTGTGACATAATGGTAGGACTTAACTTAAGAATTCCATTTCTTAAGATATAAAAATAAATAGATAAATTATTTTATGTTAAATCCCGACCAACGAAGATAGAGTTGAGGATATTTTTTGTATGCAGCAATATACAAACAATTTATTTAAGCAAGTGAAATTTTTAATACTTTCTCCTTATAGTTAAGGAAGGAAAAAATTGTAAAAAGGGAAAATATTTTTTATGCTCCAAGACCACCCAATGATTTGGTGCTCTTTTCCACAACACTAATTTTTTCTTTCTCTTTTTAACCTTGCTACCTTTACTCTTTTCTAATTTTACCCTCCCATTTATACTAAGGGACCACATAAAAAATGGTGGTCCCAGACCACAATAAATTCTCTCGTAAAAAGGCGTATAGCTAATTACAGAAATTACAAAATTACAGAAATACTTTATTAAACGAAGGGTGTTTTCGTAATTTTGTTTTTTTTTTTTATCATATCAATTTTATCGAAACACCCTTCATTAATTGTCTTAAAATTATAGAAATACTTTATTAATTCAAAATGACGTAGTTTTGGAGATCACCGTGAGAAATACTTTACCCTTAATTTATGCTACCAAATTATTTCTATTCATATAAAACGTGAATAAAATATCCCTAGGATATGCACATCTTTAAGAAGATTTATATAAAATGTGCTGATTTTCTAGTAAAGAATGTGTAGATATAATCTTTTATACTATCTTTGGAGAATAAAAAACCCTATTTTTATTTTAAGCTTTAATTCATATTACTTAAGTTTTATGGATTTCGTCCTAATTTAATTGAAGCACAAATCAACAAAAATAATTAAAAAATTTATATTATTAATTAATCACATATTTTCATACTATTATGAATAAATAAAAACTTTATAACAGTGACATTATATACCAAATATTTTTTTTTCCAAAGATGTGAGAAAACAATAATGATTAGAAATTAGAATGAATCTACCGAATTGGCGGGAAAATTTGGCGCCAAAAGACATCCCAATAAAACTCTCTATCTGTTAACCCTGTTGAGAGAGAGAAGAAAAAGATGCAGATTCGTGTGAAGTGTAACTGTTTAGGAAGGAACGTGCAAAGAATGGGGCATTGTTGAACTGCAAGGTGTGGTGGAACCACAAACTGGTTTTGAGGTTTCCCTCCCCAACCTTAAAATTGGCACTCTCTGTCGTCCTTCTGCATCCCATCTTTTTTTCTTTTTCTTTTTTGCTTTTTAATGATGGGCACCACTTGGTTTCTCTTTATAGCATGAGAGAGAAGTTCTTTCATGTAACATGTGAATAGTACTCCTCTTAAAATTTAGTAGTGTTAAAAGTATTGTAAATAGGGTGTTGATAAGTTTCACATAGTTATATATTAGTGTTATGTACTTTTATAATCTCTATATAATAAATGGGTTTTCGTTTTGTCCTTTAACATGGCACAGCAAAATTTCCTACACACAAAATTTTGTGGGGCCCACACTTTTTAAAACAATATATATATATATATATATATATATATATATATATATATATTAAGGCACGCAAAATGAATCTCTATAACATTACACAATCATTTTTCCTATAACATAACTCTTATAAAACCCATAATAAAACCTCCACTATGCAATTGTTACACGGATTTAAACATTATGAATCTATTTCACGTTATTCAAAAACAATACTTGCTGAAAATTCAAACATGAGTTGTGTAGTTTTATATTGGTTAAAAATGGATCAAGATGAAAAAAAAAATAATGGATCAAGATGAAAATCTTATCAATGGAAAAGTTCATAAATTTAATGTCTTTTTAAGGTACAGTATTGAAATGAAATGTTAAATCCATTTGAAGTGGGCTTTTGCCTAACCCTTTGATTGGAAGAATCCCTTGCAAGGGCTTTAATCTCCCCCAATCACTTAACAATAGATTACCCTAAGGCTTTGTTTGGGAGTTTGAAAGGGAGGGGAAGGAAAGGAATTCAAGGGGAAGGGAGGGGAACGAAGGGAAGGGAAATGAAGGGTATTCCCTTCCCTTGTTTGGAAGTTAAAAAAATTAGGAAGGAGAAAAATAGAGGATTAATGAAATATTTTTACCATTTTACCCTTTCTAAAAATTAATATAATTATTATACTTTTTTTGGATAAAAATCTCCGTATTGCGAATAAAAATCTCGATTACGGTTGAGATTAATGTTTTTTTATTTTTGTTGGATACACGATTGAGATTACTGTTACTATAGGTTAACAACAGTTTGGGATAACTGTTCTCAGATTTGAAGATGGAAGAGAATGATTGGGGCGAAAAATGGAGGGGGAAAATTAATAAACAAGTAACGAAGTGATTGAAATTCAAATTCGATGACAAATCCAGCTTCCCGTACCAGTTCATACAGTTTGATTTTAAAAAAATTCAATTACTCCTCTTTGCAACAAATTCGAAAGTCAAGCGAGAAAACGCGAATCCGCGAAGGCGCGCGGAATCACGACTTTAGGCAGAGGAATGAGAAGGTTCCGGAGAATTTGGTCTGTGTTTGGCAACTCGGAAAATTATGAGAAAAAGAGAAAATGAAAAGGAAAGAATCCTAGATGATACAAAGACGCTAAACGCTAATCAGGTATTTGGTTAGCCAGAAAAAAAAAATAGAAAAAGAGAAAGAAAAATTTATAAGTTTAATGTTAACAACCCGCACAAATTCCAAGGTTAAAAAAGAAAAATATTTTTAAAATTTAATAAGGGTAAATAAGTAATTTAGAATAATTTACCTCTTAAACCCCCAAATTGGGGGAACTCCAATTTTGAGAAAGAGAAGGATTTTGGAGGATTTTATTAAATCCTCAATTCCCTCCCCTCAATTGTTTTAAACTCACAAACAAGAGAAGGTATCATCAAAATCTTCCCTTTCCTTTCCCTCCAAATAGCAACTCCCAAACAAAGCCTAAGGCGTTGTTTGGGAGTTTGGAGGGGAAGGGAAGGAAGGGGATCCAAGGTGGAGGGAGGGGAAGGGAGGGAAGGAAATTGGAGGGTATTCCCTTCCCTTCCCTTATTTGAGAGTTAAAAAATGACAAGGGAGGAAAATGGAGAGTTAAAGAGATATTTTTACCATTATACCCATTTTTAAAATTAATATAGTTATTATGTTTTACAAACTAAATTAAATTTAAAATTTCTAACAAAATAATTTATGTACTTTTCACAATATTAAAAAAGATAATATTTTTTATAAAATATCTACGCTGCAAGCTACGAAAATTGTCACAAATTTTTTTTCGTCAAAATACTCTTCGTCGAAAAGCGACGAAAATTTTTCTCCGATGAAAATTTTTACAAAAATAAATTTTCTATCAAAATTTAGTTTCTGGCAAAGTTTTGACGAAAATGATTTCCTCCATGAAATGCTTTAAACGAAAAAAAATATTTCATCAAAAATTTTGACGGAATGTTTTTCGTTCAAAATTTCGATGGAAATGTGTTTTATCTCTTTCTTATATTTGTGCTTGGGATTTCGGGTTTGGGATTTTTCAGTTCCATGTTTTGTCTCTGCATTTTCTTGAACTGGGTTCTCTTGGGCATCTTCATCTGTGCAACCAGGAACTAAAGTGCTTCCAGTTAAACCATCCTTCCCTTCTTTCTGATCTGAAATTTCATCTCGTGATAGAACTGAACTGGTCAATTCTGCGCCCAGTACACCTAGATCATGTAATAAACATACATCATTTGCAAGGTCTTTATATATTAACATGGATAAAGAAAAAGCTATGACAAATACAAAACCTATTTCACGTTACCTTAATTTAAAAAACAAGAGTTCAAATATTTATTTTTAAACCTGAATCAAATTCAAAACTATAATGAGCAAAAATATGTGTCTTACTTTGCAGGAGATAGCATAAACTAGCAAGAGAGAACGATATACAATTTAATTTAGTTATGTTACTCCCCAAACATAAGTTGAGAACAACACTAAATTGATGAAGGCCATTATAGTAGCATTTAGTTGTGCACCAAAAATAATTAAATAAATTAGAGTCCATAACATCATTAAATAGGCAACAAAAAATCAAATAATCCTAAAAAATAAAAGGACAAGAGTTAAATAGAAAATAATTAAAAACTTTAAAAAAAATAATCACAAAAGCCCAAAAAATATTGCGGCTCTTTGCAAAGCATGAGCCATTTAAGAAAATCGATTCCAATGTGAGGTCAAGTTTGAGCCCCTTCAATCCGGTAAAAACATATACACTGTTCACATGTTGACAACATTGCTCCTTCTTCTTGGATACAAATAAAATATATGGGTCTTGAAACCCATTTGATCCTCCTCAAAATAACAAGGTTGTTCCTCATCAATTCTCTCCATCTTCTTCACCTCAGGTCTATAGCTCATTTTCATTCTATATTTATACCCCACAAATGGTTGTCTTTGCCTATGCATAACAACCCTCGTTTCATTCCCTACACTTCTAATAGGCACTGTTCTCAAAAGCTCTGTCTGTCCTTGATCACCACTTGGCCTCAACGCATTGAGGTTGACACTATTAGTCATAGGCAAGTGTGATATGTGATGAGCAGAAGGAGTGGCAGCACCATGACCATACCCTCCAGCACATTCCACCACACACTTCATGTATATTTGCGTTGCTTTCTTTAGAAATCTTATGGGGAATAATATGAAGTGCTTAAACTTACTTTGCTTGCTTGCTTCCTTCGCCATTGTTCCTTTATCTTCAACAATATTGCACAAAGAATCAAATCTAATAAACAAAGGACATAAAAAGGTTCAAATACTAATAGATGAGAAACTCTAAACTTGACAAACACGCCTTTTACAAATAAAAAAACTCAATATGAAAATATACTTTGTGCAGCCAAGAGTGTGCTACGAAGATTGACTAAGGTTTCAGTGGAGAAGAAGAAGAGATACAAAACTAAGGAAGAAGAAGGGCTATATATAGATGTGGCGCCTCCTTAACCTAAGACTAGGTCAAATCAGTGCCCTCATCAAATCCCAATCTTATTGGGTAATTTCCTTAATTTTATCCAATCAATCCAATTGATTTGTTCCCAAATCTTAGCCAATTAATTTAATTTATTGGTTTCCTTAATTTTGGTCAATCAATCCAATTGATTTGTTTCCAATCAATCTAATTAATTGGTTTCCTTTATTTTCTCCATCTTCAATAATTATAATTTAATGATTATATTTAAATTTAAATTTCAAATTCAAAATAAAAAAATTTGAATTTAAATTAATTTTATTTAAATTCAAATTTCAAATTCAAAATTCAAAATTAAAATTTAAATTAATTTTATTTAAATTCAAATTTCAAATTCGAAATTCGGAATTAGAATTCAAATTAATTTTATTAATTTAATATTTAAATTAATTAGGTTATATCATGAATTCAAATTAGCCATGTAATGTGTAACAGCCCGTGTTAACCCGGATTGTTAACATACTATCGTATTAAGCCAAGCTTAATTAAAATGCGGAATAACTTTTTCTTTAATTCAATTATGACGTCATTAACCTTAGCCAAGTTGATTACTTAATCAATTTCATAAATACTGCCTGTATGTAAATTGCAAGACAACTAACTGAACTACCTCATATATAAATAACAAGTGAGTATCTAAAACCACATGACTACAACACATAGCCTGGGTCAAAATCCTGATACTTTAATTACAACTTAAATAGAGAGACCATAACAAGTCTGTGTGGCATGGACAAACCCCATGCTCACCAAATAAGGCCACAATGCCCAACAACAGTCTCAGCATAATATCATAATCAAAGTGGGAAAACATAAACAGCAGTCAACATCCAGCATGTCAGCATGTCATAATAACATCAACTCAGCTCTGGCCTCCTGCCACCTGAGCCGTCAACATTACCTGATCCTGAAATAAGCGTCCCCAAACGTGGGGTGAGATCTCTAAACAAGAAATCTCAGTAAGACAAGGGGTCCTCAAGGTTTGAAAGAATATTAAAAGAATATAACTAATATTTTTTTGGATACAATGATGGAACCAAGGTTTGAAATTATCATCTCATTCAGACTACTCAAATTCCTCACCGGACCAATCCCAAGTGGCTTAGAATATAACTATATTTAACTAAATAACTTTCATTCTATTAATATTTGTTCTATTTCAATTAAATAAAATATTAAATAAATTAAATTAAATTAAGAAATAATTAATACCTGAGAAGAAGGACGACAGAGAGTGCCAATTTTAAGGTTGGGAGGGAAACCTCAAAACCAGTTTGTGGTTCCACCACGCCTTGCAGTTCAACAATGCCCCATTCTTTACACGTTCCTTCCTCACAGTTACACTTCACACGAATCTGCATCTCTTTCTTCTCTCTCTCAACAGGGTTAACAGATAGAGAGTTTTATTGGGATGTCTTTTGGCGCCAAATTTTCCTGCCAATTCGGTAGATCCATTCTAATTTCTAATCATTATTGTTTTCTCACATCTTTGGAAAAAAATGTTTGGTATATAATGTCACTGTTATAAAGTTTTTTTATTCATAATAGTATGAAAATATGTGATTAATTAATAATATAAATTTTTTTTGTTGATTTGTGCTTCAATTAAATTAGGACGAAATCCATAAAACTTAAGTAATATGAATTAAAGCTTAAAATAAAAATACGATTTCTTATTCTCCAAAATTATACTATGAAATATTTGATATAAATTTATACAAGGTGATAAAGCGATAACTTTCAGAAATCTTAAGAGAGAAAAAAAGTTAAAAGATAAAAAAACTAGCATCAAAGCAAAGTAATGACATGCTTGCTCGTTATTTATTTTCACATGAATCTCGTCCCTCCCTAAGGATGACAATTGTATTGTGGTTAGAGGATCAGACAGAACAAACAAAAAAAAATTATAAAAAGAAAGAAAAAGGAATATGAAATTTCTTACATTGGCTGTGCTACCATCAGAAAGACCTGAATTGGATCTCCATTTGATTTGTTGATCCGGAGGGAGCCTTCCTGATCTCTGGCCTTGAAAAAACAATAAGGATTTAGCCAAAGCTTCCTTGTAGTTTGGGTTGCATTTGACATTGCCTACCAACAAGAATGTGAGCATGAACAAGAAGGAAAAGTAAGTTCCCATCCTCGAAGGTTCTCAAATTGGAGAAGCACCACAGTGTTTTGTTTTGAAATTTTTGTTATGACTTATAGGATGAAACAAATGGTTGTTTATATAATGCTATTTTGCATTCAGAAAAAAGGAAAATCAATCACATTGCTTAAGAAGGAAAAGTAAGTTCCCATCCTCAAAGGTTCTCAAATTGGAGAAGCATCAAAGTGTTTTGTTTTGAAATTTTTGTTATGACTTATAGGATGAAACAAATGGTTGTTTATATAATGCTATTTTGCATTCAGAAAAAAGGAAAATCAATCACATTGCTTAAGAAAAAAACTATATATTTCTGATGCACTTAAGTCACATAAGTTATTATAATTTTATACGTTTCAGTTTTAATGTTTTTTATGAATTTTAATAATTGCAAACGTTTCAGTTTGAATGATTTTATGTTTAATTTATGGTTATTTCCGTTTTATATCAGTTTTTAAGAACATTGATGGTCCTTTATTGTCAATTACTTTTGTATTGCCCGATTAAAAGGCTTGTTAGAAGGACGTGAAAGGAGGACTTTTGATTGTTGAAGAATAATAATATAGCAGAGAACTTCTGTATTTTCCTGAAAGTCTATTTTCCCTATAATTTTGCATCAATTTCTCTAATGATGTTGAATGAACTTTGCACGAACTCTGCACCATTATTACATGAAAAATATAATATATGAGATTTGATTGGTATTAAACATAATAAATTGTGTTAAGCTCATGCCAACACATGTTGCCACCAATTTTGTCCCTAGTTTCTATGATTTGGTAATTAATTATGATGTCAAATTTTTCACAGGAAATTGAATAAAAAATTTTACATTTTAAAATATTTTGGGGTCTAATTATTATTTTCTTTTTTTTGGTGTTAATTTCTTCCTTTTTCGTAGGTGAAACAATGAAAATCAGCTTTAAAGTCTTGGTCACATGATTTATTAGAGGTATAGATGCACAAAATTGTGAAACACCAATTCCCAATATCGTTTAACATTATTTAAAAAAAACACATACAAAAAGATCAATAGACAATTATATCAGATCGTTAACATGAGAAGAGAAGAGCACGTCACATTGTAAAATCATCTTCTATTATTCTAAAGGAATTCCATTTATTGGAAAGTTTTGCCATGTGTCACTCCCTCCTTGCATCTCAAATTTCTGTTCACACCGTACCCACTTAAAAACTTTTCTTCTTTGGCAAATTCAAATTATTAAATATTTTAAACATTTTAAAATACGAAAAAAAGGCCTTCGATTCATTAGACGTTGCCACATGAAGTGGGGAGACTTTATCACATTGTGCAAGGAATTAAGACGGATTAAAGGTTTCTGTCTCCCTTAAGCTGTAAACAGATAATGACATGCCAATAAACTCTATTTGATTTTTTTTTACTAATCTGTTGTGATTTCGTCTCTGTTGTGATGCCTCGTGTGCTTTTCATTTGGGAAAAAATATTCAGATGAGGTATGGTGCGATGTTGTTCCTATGGATGCTTGTCACATTTTATTAGGTAAGGCCATGGCAATTTGATAGGAAAGCAAGACATGATGGTTTAAAAAATACTTACACCTTCAAAAGGATGGTCACCTTATTACACTAGCACCTTCAGATTGGAGAAAGGAAGCGAAGAATTATCTATTCTCCACGGCAGAAATTTTAGAACTGACAGAATGAGCAAATGTAATATCAGAAGAGTTGCCGCCTGCATTATCACCAGAAGACGATGCAGATTCGAGGGCGAATCTTTTCCTAGTGGGAGAGGATGATATACTTAAGTCACCATAAGTTATTATAATTGCAGACGTTTCAGTTTTTAGGCTTTTTATGAATTTTAATAATTGTAGACATTTCAATTTAAATGACTTTATGTTTTGTTTATGGTTATTTCCGTTTTGTATCAGTTTCTAAAACCATTTATGGTCCTTTATTGTCAATTACTTTCTGTATTTCCTGATTAAAAGGCTTGATTGTTGAAGAATAATAATATAGCAGAGAACTTCTGCATTTTCCTGAAAATTTATTTTTCCTATAATTTTGCATTTTCCTGAAAAGGTGTGAGTGACGTCATACTAAATCATGTGACCAAGTCCAATTTGCAACCTTTAACCATCAACATTTTATGTAAATAATTATTTTTTGTAAGAATTTACGTCGTTTGTATTTAAAATTTTGCAAATTTGTATTTACAAAAATTAAAATCAGATTTAAGTTGTCTCCCTTTAAAAGATGTTAAATTCTTTTTCCACCAATATCAATTTCAAATTTCGAAATTTAAAAAAGGAGTGGGATATTAATGCACCTGTCTGCCACTAACTATTGCTGAACTCTTTTCTTTGGGTCTTTTGGTATTTCGATAAATATGGAAAAAAACATTCAATGTTTTTCAAAATGAGGGTTAACAATTCCCATGTAGAAAATAGTGGAAATTTAATACAGTTGTCTCCCACTAAAAAATGTTAAATCTTTTTCTCACCTATATCAACTAAATTTTTTGAATTTTAAAAAAGAAATGAGATATTAATGCACCTGTCTGCCACTATTTAATGCTGAACTCTTTTCGCATTAACTATTTAGTTTAAATATTTTAAAAAGAATTAAATATCTATTTTAGAATTTTGAATTAAATAAATTATTTTTCATTCTTCTGTTTTAAAATTCTATATATCGTATGATTATTTTTCATTCATCTGTTTTAAAATTCTATATCTCGTATAATTATTTCTTATTTTCCATCTTATCATTATGAGCATTGGCAACTCCTATATTTATGAGGATTCCATTCATATATGCATTAACAATTTTCCATTTTTATTCATTGAATTGGCAACTCATTATTAAACGTAAAAGTGCAAACTTAAAAGTGCTTTCTAAATAATTACAGAAATATCACAATCCCTATATGGTGTAAATGTGAGATTCTCATCCAAATCTTAGGCATAAATCCATGTAGAAAGTAATGGTATAATAAATGAGCTGCAACCAATAATTGCCCAAATGTTTTCCCAGCACTACAAAGTTTAAAATTCAAAATTCAAATTCAAAATTGAAATTTAAATGAAATTCGAAATTTAAAATAAATATTTCAGAAAATAATGAGTTATTATTAATTTGAATATTTCAATGTAGAAAGCAGTGGGACATCGAATGAGTTGTTTGCCACCAACAAATGGTTCACTTAAATCTCAATTTATTTTAATTCGATTTTTAGAGTAAATTATATATTTATTTAATTTAAACTGTTTAGCCTTTATTTTGCAATTTAAGATCCCATTGAATTTGTTGAGCAATTACAGTGTGTCATTTCAGTTCGAGAATCAGAAAAACCACTTATAGTGGCAACGACAATTAAGTTTTAGGTGGCAATGATAATAAATGACATTTATAACTATTAATATTGTTTGATTTTTTTATATTGTTTGATTTATGTCTTTACATATTCCACTAAATCTGTACATCAAATTTTCACATATGTTATCTTTACCTATACTTAAATGCCATTTAAAATGACGTTTCACTTACCCGAAACTCTACTTAAATGCCATTTAAAATGACGTTTCACTTACCCGAAACTATTAAATTTTACGCTGAAGTCCTTTTTCAAAATGACGTTTCGTGCAATTTTTATAACTTCAAACAGATTGTAATTATACCCAATTAACCCCTTTTTTTCAAAATGTCATTAATCCTTGACGCGTTGGTATTGTAAAAGTTTGGACACGGGTATAACAATTTTTTCATTTAAATTTCAAATATATATGATCCTCCAACCACTACAACACAACACTCACCATCTATTCGAAGTTCACACAATTCACATTCACCTCCGAGGCTGAGAACCTAGCTAGACGTTTCAACTTCGTCTCTCTTATGAGCCTGTCTGCTCCCACTTCAATTCCCAAAGCCTACCTTTTAATGACATTTATGCCCTTCCTTTCCTTCAATGGCGTAACCTACATTAGTTCCTCTATCTCATTCCCGAGATATAAGATTATGGTCTTAGGAAAGAGAGAGAAGAAATCAATGTTAATTTTAATCATTTGTGAATTTAAATTTTATATCTAGTATAAAAGTGTAAGTAATGCTGAACTTTTTTTTTGTGTGGGTCTTTTGATTTTTCGATAAATATAGAAAAAAACTTTAAATATTTTTTAAAATGAGGGTTAACAATTTTCATCTAAAAAATAGAGAAAATTTAATACAGTTGTTTCCACTAAAAGATGTTAAATTCTTTTCCCACCTATATCAATCAAAGAACTTTCAAAAAAAAAGAAAATGAATATTTTTTAATAATTAATGCTGAACTCTTTTCTTTGGGTCTTTTGGTTTTTCGATAAATATAAAAAAAAAGCATTAAATGATTTTTAAAATGAGGGTTAACAATTCCCATGTAGAAAATAATAGAAATTTAATGCAGTTGTCTCTCGCTAAAATATGTTAAAAAATTTTCCCACCTATATCAACTCCAATTTGAAATTGAAATTTCAAAAAAAAAGTGGGATATTAATGCATATGTCTGCCATTAATTAATACTGAACTCTTTTCTTGGGATCTTTTGGTTTTTTGATAAATATGCAAAAAAACATTAAATATTTTTCAAGTTGAGAGTTAACAACTCTCATGTAAAAAATAATAGAAATTTAATACAGCTGTATCTCACTAAAAGATGTTAAACTCTTTTCCTACCTATACAATTTTGAATTTTGAATTCTAAAAAAGAAGTGGGATATTATTGCACATGTTTACCACCAATTAATGCTGATTTTCGCACTAACTATTTAGAATTATAAAAACATTATTAATGTTTTTGTTATTAATAATAAAAATGTATTAAATTGAAAATTTCAATTTAGAAAGCAGTGTGACATCGAATGAGTTGTCTGCCACCAACAAATGGTTCACTTAAATCTCAATTTATTTTAATTCTATTTTTAGAGTAAATTATATATTTATTTAAATTAAATTGTTTAGCCTTTATTTTGCAATTTAAGATCCCATTGAATTTGTTGAGCAATTACAGTGTGTCATTTCAGTTCAAGAATCAGAAAAACCACTTATAGTGGCAACGACAATTAAGTTTTAGGTGGCAATGATAATAAATGACATTTATAACTATAAATATGTTGGATACTAATTATTAAAACACACAAATAAACACTGTTAACTTCATAATCCAACATCTGCTAAGATAATATCTGCATTTGATTACAAGGTCCTAACCTTGCAATTGAAGGCAATCCGAAATTAACGGATACCAGCAAAGTATGCTAAAGGACCAACAATAGCACCGTTGGTGTAAGTTGCAGGTTCAGAATGACTGTAATCATTGCGGTCATCTGTGAATCCATCATTTTGGTTTGGACCTCCAACTATGGCTCCAACCAATATGTTGGGATTAGGATTCACTGAATAGTAAAATGGTTGGAAACCTTCTTCACAGCCGATAGTTTGTGGATAAGCTGCTACTGAAGGCAAGGAAGATCCTCTGTGGTGAATTCTCTTGGGGAAGTTTGGACCATAACCTACCATGTAGGACAGTCTTAATGGGTTTTCTCCTAATATGTAGTCAACCTGAAATTTTACATTAAATTTTATTAACAGAGGAATAGGCAGAAGAGAAGAGAATATTATATGCAAAAACGTTGAAATAATGAGACTTACCTGTTTTTTTGCAATACTCCTTAAGGTATCAGGAGTGACAAAGGTATTGCCACAGTTAAATGTGTGCTTGGCGGCTGACATATACTTGGAATAGGTTGTAAGCAAGAATGTTATAGATGTCACATACTGGAGGTTGTTGTCAGGAAGGTTAGGCTTGAACATGAGCCCCCCTGCACATAAATAGAAGTAATGCATAAAATAGTGTCCTTAATACTTTCTTTCTGAGTCCTTCAAAAATATGCTAATTTTTTTTTCACATTTAACAGTTTCATGTCATCATTTGCCCATTCTTGGAATATTTCTAATAATAATTCCTTCATCAGATTATTTCAAAGTTCAAAGGTAGGACAAAAGTACATTAAAATGGCACTATTGAACGTGTGATTCACAAATTTTTAGGTAGATTTTGGATATTAATAATCATGAGGTATATATCTTTAAAACTCAAATTCATGATGTTCCCTTTACCTGGTGTATATTGTGTACTTGAAGAGCCAGAGTTGGGCACTATCTTGCAAATGAAATTCTCAGCTTCTTTCTTGAATTGATCAAAGTTGTTGTCACTTTTTAGCAATGCTCTCTGCAGTAACAATTAAAAGGAATAATAGAAACCCAATGAGTTAAAACAAACTTCAGGAAAACACATTAATCTTCACATTTTTTCATTGTTGGCACGTGAGCAACATACCCTTGAGAGAAGAACATATGCACCAGCAAATTTGTTGTCCCAGCTGAAGACATCTGGTTGATCATTAGATCCCATGGACTTGACCAAGTTATAGTAGTAAACAGCATTTGTTGCTCTGAAAAGCCATGCAGCTCCCCACAATAGCTCATCCTGAAAATACATAAAGCATATTAAAATAACACATTATTAATAGTAGCACAAAAAAGTTGGTAAACAGTAGCAACAAACAACAAAATGGCATTACCTTAAAACCAGAATATGAGCAATAAAATGGGCAAACTGCAGATCCTAATGAATCACCGTAAGAACCTTGATACTGCAAAGCAAATTCATAAACCTCTTGGGCAGTCTTAACCAACAAACGAGAGTATGTTGGGTCAACATCTCTGAAAACAATAGATGCAGAAGCAAGAGCAGCAGCAGTTTCAGCAGCAACATCTGAACCAGGGTTATTTGGAGATACAGAATACACAGTTCTGGCAGTACTGTCCATGTCCTCTGGCCTTTGCCAACATTTGTGGTCCACATTTGGGTCTCCAACTCCAACATAAAGCTTACCAGGAGTGGATGTCGCACACTTTAGGAGGTAATCTGTGGCCCAACGAATTGCATTTCTTGCTTCTTTGATTTGGGGTCCCATTCTCCTCCCATATTCAATTGTGCTCCATGATAACATGGTTGTTGTGTATGCCATTGGAAAATTGAATTTCTCATTGTCTCCAGCATCATAGTATCCTCCACTTAAATCCACCTGCCAAACAAAAGTTTGGATTTTTTGAAATGGATTTATTGTGTTATATTATTTAAAAATGTATTGTAAGTTTAAAAACTAAGAGAATACTCTTGTATTATATCACTCTATTATGTACGTCATTATTATCTTTGCATATTATTTGTAATATCTATGGTTAGTGCAACACTATAGACCTGAATGATACACTCAGAGAATATTATCAAGTCAATGCAAAAGGACTTTACCATTACAATTGATGAAAATTAAGTCATACTAGACTTTATGCATTGAAAGCTATTGATGAAGCAAATTATTAGTTATTCCTTTTGATTTTAAATTAGGTAAATTGCGATATTAATCATACATATCTCAAATAGTTTGAACAATTGAGATCCCAAATAATTAAAATGTATTTTATTCAATGCTTTATCACTTTCTTGTTTTACTGTATTATTTAAATAATTAAGAAAAGATTGAAAACTTATAAAACTAAAATAGACTAATGCATTTCAAGACTCAGAGAAAATGAAAGATGAGACAATAGCATGCATCGTACAGCACAATATCGAAAGCATGCCAGGGATGATTGTGTAAGAAAGAAAACATTTCAAATACCATTTTAAATTATAAATATACGTGTTATTCTATTGGTTGGAAAAGTTCCACCGATTTTTTATTTAAATTTCAAGTAAAAAAAATTTTTTTATAATGTTTATATATTTTATGTTTATTTGATAAATAATAATTATATGAATATAAAATTTTAATTTAATAAATAATAAACATTTGGTCATTTTATTTTTAATTATTTAATATGTAAAATAATAAAAATAATTTGAACCACTTCAGGGTTTCAAAAAAAAAAAGTAAAAGATGAATACAATGATTACTATTAACATCAGGACCGTTAAAACAATTATTTTTTTGTGTGGACAAATCAAAGAAAAATAATCATGTTCGAGTCGGGAATATCCACATCATGGTGAGACTAAGCGAAACTTGAATCAATCCCTTTTGATAAACAATTATTTATAAACCAAATTCATACTATGAAATATTTGATATAAGTTTATACAAGGTGATAAAGCGATAACATTGAGAAATTTTAAGAGAGAAAAAAAAGTTAAAAGACAAAAAAACTAGAATCAAAGCAAAGTAATGACATGCTTCCTCGTTTTTTTTTTTCACATGAATCTTGTCCCTCCCTAAAGATGACAATTGTATTGTGTTTAGAGGATCAAACAGAACAAAAAAAAAGACCTGAATATAACATTTTAATTTAATAAATAATAAACATTTGGTCATTTTATTTTTAATTAATTAATATGTAAAATAACAAAAATAATTTGAACCACTTCAGGGTTTCAAAAAAAAAAAGTAAAAGATGAATCCAATGATTACTATTAACATCAGGACCGTTAAAACAGTTATTTTTTGTGTGGACAAATCAAAAAAAAATAATAATCATGTTCGAGTCGGGAATATGTGGATCATGGTGAGACTAAGCGAAACTTGAATCAATCCCTTCTGATAAACAATTATTTATAAACCAAAATTATACTATGAAATATTTGATATAAATTTATACAAGGTGATAAAGCGATAACTTTCAGAAATCTTAAGAGAGAAAAAAAGTTAAAAGATAAAAAAACTAGCATCAAAGCAAAGTAATGACATGCTTGCTCGTTTTTTATTTTCACATGAATCTCGTCCCTCCCTAAGGATGACAATTGTATTGTGGTTAGAGGATCAGACAGAACAAACAAAAAAAATTATAAAAAGAAAGAAAAAGGAATATGAAATTTCTTACATTGGCTGTGCTACCATCAGAAAGACCTGAATTGGATCTCCATTTGATTTGTTGATCCGGAGGGAGCCTTCCTGATCTCTGGCCTTGAAAAAATAATATGGATTTAGCCAAAGCTTCCTTGTAGTTTGGGTTGCATTTGACATTGCCTACCAACAAGAATGTGAGCATGAACAAGAAGGAAAAGTAAGTTCCCATCCTCAAAGGTTCAATGGGATTCGGTTTTAAGGTGTAGGTGAGGGCTAGGCTTTGGGAATTGAAGGGGGAGCAGACAGGCTCATAAGAGAGACGAAGTTGAAACGTCTAACTAGGTTCTCAGCCTTCGGAGGTGACTGTGAATTGTGTGAACTTCGAATAGATGGTGAGTGTTGTGTTGTAGTGGTTGGAGGATCATATATATTTGAAATTTAAATGAAAAAATTGTTATACCCCGTGTCCAAACTTTAATTGGGTATAATTACAATCTATTTGAAGTTATAAAAACTGCACGAACGTCATTTTGAAAAGGACTTGTACGTTTTACGCTGAAGTCCATGCTAATAGTTTCGGGTAAGTGAAACGTCATTTTAAATGGCATTTAAGTAGGTAAAGATAACATATGTGAAAATTTGATGTACAGATTTAATGGAATATGTAAAGACATAAATCAAACAATATAAAAAAATCAAACAATATTAATAGTTATAAATGTCATTTATTATCATTACCACCTAAAACTTAATTGTCGTTGCCACTATAAGTGGTTTTTCTGATTCTTAAACTGAAATGACACACTGTATTGTGGTTAGAGGATCAGACAGAACAAACAAAAAAAAATTATAAAAAGAAAGAAAAAGGAATATGAAATTTCTTACATTGGCTTGCTTCAGAAAGACCTGAATTGGATCTCCATTTGATTTGTTGATCCGGAGGGAGCCTTCCTGATCTCTGGCCTTGAAAAAATAATATGGATTTAGCCAAAGCTTCCTTATAGTTTGGGTTGCATTTGACATTGCCTACCAACAAGAAAATGGTTCTCAAAGGTTCCCAAATTGGAGAAGCACCAAAGTGTTTTGTTTTGAAATTTTTGTTATGACTTATAGGATGAAACAAATGGTTGTTTATATAATGCTATTTTGCATTCAGAAAAAGGGAAATCAATCACATTGCTTAAGAAAAAAACTATATATTTCTGATGCTAAGTCACATAAGTTATTATAATTTTATACGTTTCAGTTTTAATGTTTTTTATGAATTTTAATAATTACAGACGTTTCAGTTTGAATGATTTTATTTTTAATTTATGGTTATTTCCGTTTTATATCAGTTTCTAAGACCATTGATGGTCCTTTATTGTCAATTACTTTTGTATTGCCCGATTAGAAGGCTTGTTAGAAGGACGTGAAAGGAGGACTTTTGATTGTTGAAGAATAATAATATAGCAGAGAACTTCTGTATTTTCCTGAAAGTCTATTTTCCCTATAATTTTGCATCAATTTCTCTAATGATGTTGAATGAACTTTGCACGAACTCTGCACCATTATTACATGAAAAATATAATATATGAGATTTGATTGGTATTAAACATAATAAATTGTGTTAAGCTCACGCCAACACATGTTGCCACCAATTTTGTCCCTAGTTTCTATGATTTGGTAATTAATTATGATGTCAAATTTTTCACAGGAAATTGAATAAAAAATTTTACATTTAAAAATATTTTGGGGTCTAATTATTATTTTCTTTTTTTTTGGTGTTAATTTCTTCCTTTTTCGTAGGTGAAACAATGAAAATCAGCTTTAAAGTCTTGGTCACATGATTTATTAGAGGTATAGATGCACAAAATTGTGAAACACCAATTCCCAATATCGTATAACATTATTTAAAAAAAAAACACATACAAAAAGATCAATAGACAATTATATCAGATCGTTAACATGAGAAGAGAAGAGCACGTCACATTGTAAAATCATCTTCTATTATTCTAAAGGAATTCCAATTTATTGGAAAGTTTTGCCATGTGTCACTCCCTCCTTGCATCTCCAATTTCTGTTCACACCGTACCCACTTAAAAACTTTTCTTCTTTGGCAAATTCGAATTATTAAATATTTTAAACATTTTAAAATAGAAAAAAAGGCCTTCGATTCATTAGACGTTGC
>JAVKPL010006276.1:0-25707 GCA_032173675.1 Gastrolobium villosum
GAGAAGGATCCAGAAGAACTTGAACTGCTACTGGCAGCGGGTCCTCGGGTCCGCAATGGCGAAACGGGCGAACCCAGATCGAGTTCTCGGTAGTCCGGCTTGTTGACCTCGCAGTTCAAAGTGTCGTGGAACCGATCGGCGATGGCGTCGAACTCGACCACATCGGAAACGGGTTTTCCCGACGAATGCGACATTTTCTCGGGAAACAAACAAAAAGGGTCGCTCAAAAATTCAATCTTTCGGCGTTGCTCAGTCTCCCCCTTTTCCCTCTCTCTCTCTCTCACACACACACACACACTCCGTGTGTTAGCAATGTCTGTGAATGAAGCTATAACAAGTAGAGAAGCATGAGTTTGGAAGCTCTGTAGAAGAAGACATGAAGAAGAAGAAGAAAGAAAGAGAGAAAGAGATGGGGATCTCGTGATTTAAAAGAAGGAAGCAAAGAATGAATGTGAGTGTTGTTGGAATTCTTAGAGAGAGAGAGAGAAAATAAAGCTCTTTTTTTAATATAAGAGAGAGTGAATGGAGTATTTGTACTATTACAGTGTGCTTACATTAGAGAGAGAAAGACTGAGAGAGAGAAAGGAAGAAGAAGAATAGAGTGGAAAAGAACAAGCTTTTATTTTCTTTTCCTTCCTCTTCACCTGCTACTTCACGAGACTGGTTTTTACATCTTTCTCTCTCTCTCCTCTTCTCTTACTATTTCTATTTCAATCGCTCTTATTTTATTTTTTTTTTCAATTTTCTTCTATTCCTAAATATTAATCTATTTTCTTTTACAACCTCTCGTAACCAATATTTTAACCGTTGATTTTTCTCAATCAACGGTTAAGATTTTCGCTAATAAAATTTATTAATTAATTATTAATTCGCAATAAATCTTAACCGTTGATTAACGGAAATCAACGATTAAGATATTGGTTGTAAAAAAGTTGTAAAGAAAAATACGTTGTAAATATAATCTTCCCCTTATTTTAATGTTATTAAAATCAACCCGATTACTAATCTGATCAAGATATTAGATTACTAATTGAATTACATAATCCGATAAATTTATGTGATTTTATGAAAATGATAAATCACACATTATTATTCAATAAAGAATCAAATATTATTTACCAAAAAAAAAGAATCAAATATAAATATAATGATCGTGATACGGGATTTCAAATTCAGTAAATGACATTTCTAATTATAAATCAAATCAATTTTTTTTGAATAGTGTATAATTTAGATAATATTAGTGTTGTGGTACATAACATATGTAAGTCAATAAACAAAAAGTACTCAAATATGTCTATTATGATTTTTTTAAATCGATATTTTTGGACTGGATGAAATCAACAATTAACCAATCAGGTCACTCATTTTCACAAAAATTAACCGGGTCGCATCAATTCTGACACATAATCAATCCATTATTTCACTTGGATGAATTATATGATCGATTTACCGTTTCTCAAATCAACACGGACGGATCCGATTTTATTAATATTGGTTTATTCTAACTCCATAAATAGGTTTTTTTTTTTTTTTTCTTTGAACCAAATATGACCCACTCTCTTTGGAGAGGTGTGAGAAACCCTCCCCAGCGTTTACATTCTCTGTCGTTTCTCCCTTTCACTTGCCATTTGTCCTCCCTCTTAATTACTCTAAGAAAGTGGATAACTTCTACCATTTTTTACCTCTTTCTTTAAAAATTAAAAAATTGGGTTCACATAACTTAGTACAATTTCTATGAAACGCTAGTGCCACCCCACAATTAAAACTCATTAATGGCATATCACCTTAAAAAGACACACATTAATTTCATAACTCTTGCAATTCATAATGAAGATTCCCTGCTTCTTCTAATTCCTCGTGAATCACAAAAAGCACAAACATTTTTAATTGGATTTTAAGAGCCTAATAAGTTTCGAACCCACACTTGAATGTCATGGGAAAAGGAAAAGAAAGACTTGCTTCAATTTTCACAATAAGGTATCGAAAATGGTACAAATTGAACACCATTACCATACTTTGAAAACAAAAGGTACATGCTGGAAAGGAGAGTCAAGCGGTTACAAAGAAATTAATTGACAAAACAATAGCAATCACTACTAATCAAAGGCAATTGAAGTGTAATTAAGGCCCTCAAAATCCAAAACAAATGCTAAATAAAGAACCCAAATTAAAATGCAAAATTATCTTTGACTATATTATCATGAAAAAGGAAGCCCTGTTTGGCTCAGTATTTGATTTTAAAAAGGATTTTCCTTTTTACCCTTATGATGTAAAAACATAAATATATTATTAATTTAATTCTTTTGACAAATTATTTTTTAATATAATATAAGTGAAAAGCGAATGGAAAACATACATGTTTAAATTGTCCATTATTTTTATGTATAATTTGTGTAAAATTTAATATAATACAAGACACATATTTTAATAGTGCACGTTTAAATCATGCCCATTTTATGAAGGAAAAAATGTTTCTGTAGTTAATGCATATAAGTTATCTTCATTTATTTCCAAAATGACATCATTTTGGTATTAAAATTTTAAAAAATTATAAATATAAAGACTATTATAACCTTGAAAGAATTAAAATTTCAAAAATATTATGATTTATGCTCCAAAACAACATCGTATTAGACTTACTGCAAATAAATTATTTGCAGTAACCGCAAGAAAAGCGTACCCTTTTATAAAACACGACATATAACATATATATTTTGATTTTTACATAAATTACATATGAAGAGGATAAACATGCATGCTCCTTATTCGTATTTCATTCATAAACAGTTGATCAAAGAATTAAATAAGAATTTTGCATTAGAACAAGTTAAAAATATAGAGAGTTCTCACACCATTTAATACCCTGCCCCCTCCAATAGCAATGAGAAGCGTACACTCTTCATTCTTCAATCTTCAATCCCCATCCTAATCCCATGCCTTCCCAAACAAACAAGTCCTACACCACGTGGCAAACAGGAAATGAATGTGGGCCCCCACACCAGCATCAAAATCCACCCTAGCATTAGCTGGAGCATCCACCTTACAACACCAATCTCACTTTCAATACTCTTCTTTAGCCAAAAAAGAAAAAAACACACTCATTGAGGCTGCACCATGCACCTTCACCATCACTAACCCTTCAAAACTCCATCACCATAAAAATTCAATATATCACACACCCTTTAATGTGCATCTTACTCGAGAGGTGTGTGACCACCACATGGGACCACCTACAAGTGGAGCCCACCTACATCTAACTTACTCTTTAGCCTAAATATTTTTTCCTCCATTATGATTTATAAATAAGTAAATAAAAAAAATATTTTATAATTCTCATTTAACATGAGAATTATAATTTTTCTACAGACTCTTCGATTTCCATATTAATATGGATCCTACCTATAATTTTATGTGTCGAATCTATGTTCAATTAATTCTATATTTCATTTCCTCAGTCTCATTGCTGTTGTGTTCATCTTAGATTCCTGAGCTCTACAAATTTTTTCACTTTCTTACGCAAACAAGAAGCAGCTGAGTCAGAGATTTTATTGTAGACACCTAGTGTCATGACCATAATACCCTTTAGTTTTGAGAATGATGGAAAGAGTAGCATTAGGGGTGTAGGGGTAATATTGGGTTTTCGAAGGTGCTGTGTTCGACAGAAGTAGCTGGCCATGTGCAGGAAGAGAGTGTGCCAGGTGGCCCATTCATGGGGAGCCCAAAGTGTAACAGTGGCGTCCAGCTAAGCACTTAACGCCGTTAGTGTGAACGTGACGGACGGTGACACGGCAGAATGATGAGGCACCCGATCCTAATCAAATTAAATTTGCACAAATAACAACTCTTGCTTACATGTGTCAAAATGAGTTTTATCCCTTGTGTTAATCTGTATAAGAGAATTGTTTATCTTATTTAATATGAGATAAATTTATTTTTTTATACTCATATTTATAAGAAAGAAGAGAAAAAAAATATAAATGGATTCCACCATTCAATACATGAGTGTAGGGAAATAAGTTTATTTCTTGTTAAATGAGAAAATAATTTTCCTTTGTTTAATTCATTTAATTTGGCAAGTTAGGTTATATATTTTAAGATTTTTGAAACTCTCATGCGAGAATATGGAGATTTCTCACAGACACAAAAGCATGATGGACCCCACTATTTTTAAAAATAATAATAATAAACAATACTTTTTTAATCTGTAGATTAAAAAAAGTATTTATTTTATAACAAGAAAAATATATTTTTTCATATTGTAATCCATCAACTCATCATAAATTATTTTGTTTAAAGGTGGATTAGAGTGTTTTGGGTGGGGGTCGAGATAGGTTTCCACAAATAGTTGGATTTTTTTAAGGTTAATTGGATAATTTAAATAAAATATCTCAATCAATCAGCTTCTTTAGCTTTTTTTATTTTAATTTTGAATTATAAATGGACTATTTACTAACCTGCCATAAAATGAGATGAATTACAAATTTTAACTCGCTTTTAAGCGGCAAAAAAATTGATATATTATATTTTAAATAAAAAAAATATGAATTTACGGTTGTTTTGGAAATAATTATACATTTATGCATAATATCACACTTAGTCTAGGTGTCATCAATCACGCCTAATTTAGGCGTCAATCAAGAGACGGACACGCCTAATTTAAGCGTCACTCATCATGTATTGACACGTGTCACATTTTTTTTTAAAAATTTTAACAATTTAATCGTAAAACTTCTGAAGGCCATAACTTTTGACTCGGGTATCCGAATCAGGTGATTTTTTTTATTCCACGTAACTTTTCGAGATCTACGCAATGACACCTCATCTGACATATTTTATCTCTCACAAACATAATTTGAATTTGCCTTATTTTATCTACGTAATTAATAAGTGTGATCTAATAAATTATAATCGTTAGATTGACGAAAATTAATGGTTAAGATTTAATAGTAACAAGTAATAAGAAAAAAAGGTAGTAATTATAGAATTTCCCTTATTTATTTGTATAACAGCGGGAGACAGTGTAGTTTAATATAAAATAAAAAGAAAAGTAATATAACAATAACATGCCCCCAAACAGTACGATAATATAATTTATAAAAAAAATTTATATTTGATTAAACTTCCAAATCTTAATAGTGTGTTAAATTATTAAAAAATAAATAAGAGAATCTAATAAAATAGTAAAAAGATATGTAAAATTGATAAGTAATATAATTTGTATGAATCATTAAAAATAAATAGAATAATAATTAATAAGAAAAAATGTAGTAATTATAACATTTCCCTTATTTATAATAGCTGGAGACAATGTATTTTAATATAAAATAAAAAGAAAAGTAATGTGACAATAACATGCCCCCAAACAATACGATAATATAATTCATAAAAAAAAAATTGATTAAACTCCCAAATCCTAATAGTGTGTTAAATTATTAAAAATAAATAAGAAAACATAATAAAAATAGTAAAAAGATAAGTAAAATTGATAAGTAATATAATTTGTATGAATCATTAAAAATAAATAGAATAATAATGAAGGTAAGAGTTCTTATTTTCATATCGGTATAAATTAGGGTTGTTCATCAACTGATTCAAATCGCGGTGACCGAACCGAAAAATCGATAACCGAATAAATCGAAAACCGAAAAACCAAAAACAAAAAAAAAATCACAAAATTTAATTGGATTGGATTGGTTTTCGGATTGATCCATGAAAATGATCCAATCCAAACCGATCCAATATATTAATTATCCTCTACTTACTTGGGTCTTTCCCCAATCATAGCCCTAAGATTTCTAAATCCAAGACCCATTAATCCATCAACTAAACTCAAGAAAAAATCTAGTCACGTCTCATCAACAAAATTTCATCTATATAAAGCTTCATATCTCATTATCCCACGAAAAAACTAAATTATTGTTTACTGATGACTTTGTATTTCAAAAAAAATAAATACAAAGTCAATATATACAAAATATGTTATTTGCACAATAATCATGAAACAAATTTTAGGATTTTCAAGAAATCGAAAACTAATCCAATCCAAACCCAAAAAAATTGGATTGGATCAGATTTAAAAAAAAATCAAAATCGAATGGATGATTACATGATCAAACTGAAAGGATTGGATCAGATGATTTTTGCTTCCAAAACCGATCTAATCCACACCGCGAACACCCCTAGTATAAATTGTCATCATTAATTTCAGATAACTACTTTTAAGATAAAGTCTCATTGTTGCAAATTCAAATTATGTTTGTGTGAGATAAAATATGCCAAATGAGGTGTCATTGCGTAGATCTCGAAAAGTTATGTGGAATAAAAAAAACTACCTGATTTGGATACCCGATTCAAAAGTTATGGCCTTCAGAAGTTTTAAGATTAACATGCTATTTCTTTTTTTTAAAAAAAAATTGTGACACGTGTCAACACCTGATGAGTGACGCCTAAATTAAGTGTGATTCATGATGCCCAAATTGGGCGTGATATTATGTAATAAATGTGTAATTATTTTCAAAATAGCCATAAATTCATAGTTTTTCATTAAAAAACAATAAATTAATTTTTTTGGCCATGTCACGCAAATTAATCCATATTATGATGGGAGTAGATCATCTTATGTGAAAAATGGTCATGTGATCATGTTATTTGATCACAACCATTAAATTAAAAATTATGCATTTTTCTTTCTTTTATTTCATCATCAATGAATGATTGTGATCACATAATTATTTTTTCACATGAAATGATCCACTCCCTATTATGATAGATTAATGGCCGGACGGGTCGGTTATCTGTTTTGTGTAAAAAATTAATATGCTTCGGGCCCACCACTTATTCAGTGGTTCCTTTTTCATAAATGAAAATTTTTATTCCATTTATATCCTTCTCTTTTTTCTTTTTTTCTTCCTCTATCCCTCATTTTTTTCTATTTTGGAAAAGAATCATTATGGTCCCGCCCCACAAAATACCTTCTCCTATTTTGTCCCGTTGTGCCCTTTTGCTGCCACCATCCGGTGCATCCCGGTTCACAAGAAGTCTTACCGTGGTTGGACACGTGGTACCATTGGAGTAACGGTGCTCGTGAGTTGTGAAACCTGGACCATTAGGAGTGGACTTTTTGAATCATATACAACTTACATTGATTGAGGGTGTGGTCAAATATTCATAAGCTTCGAGGAAAACAAAAAAGAAAGGGAACCATATGGGTGCTTGAATTTGTAATCACCGAGTGTATCATTTTGTATTCCAAATTCTCAACACTTCCTTAAGTAAACACATTGTGATTATAAAAGGGATGTGCACACATGAATATATATATATGCTACATGATTTCGTATTCAATGGTTAACTAACTAGGTTGTGTTTTACATTATCTTTAAGGACGCATACAATAAATAACGCATGATGTTACTTAATTGACTCGTGTCATGCTTGTTTTGTCTCGTAACAAGTATAGCATATCATGTTCATTTAAATGTCTTCACGTGATTTTTCAATTGCCATTGCTGAAAGTGATGATCATTCGTTCATTGTCTTCATCTTTTGGATACTGGATTCTTCCAGTTATATAGTATGAAGTCAACTTGGTTATGATCAGATTCTTGTATTATCCTGGTGCCTTTTAGTAATTAATCGATATTGTTTTGTTGAATTTGACAAATGTTCTTAATGAGGGCCTAGTTAAGAAAACAAGTATATATACTTTTCTTAGTTATATGTTGCTCAATTCCTACTCTTGATTTTATGTTTATCAAATCAATTGTCAGTGTCTAAAATTATTCACAGTTGATTGGTGCAAGTTGTGGAGGATTCTATTATTATACCATTTGAGACATTCTACGTAGATCATCCACCAATTAAAAAATATATATAAATATAAAAAATTCTACGTAGATGAGCAGAATTAGCTCTTGCTGATTTGAAATTTTAAATTATTTATTTTATTGAATAAATTTTTATGAGTTTAAGAAGAGGTTTGATTATATCTAATATATGTGTTTGGATGATAATTGATCAGTTGAGTACTTATGGGCTGGCCAATATGGACTGAGTCAAATCACACATGGTTAAAGAGTGTAGAATTTGGGTTTGGTGTAGTGCTTCGTGGGCTGACAATGACTGCTATGTGGTGAATTGGTGTTGAGCCTTGGCACTGTGACTCTGGCTGGGGGTACCTGCAATGACACCTCGATGCTTAAGTCAGTATCAATGTTAGGCTTATGTTATATTTTTACTAGAATTAGATAGATGTACTTGGTGTGTACCCTTTGTTTATATAGCAAGTCTTATGCCGCCTTTGGTAGGCGGTATGCCTTCTGATCAGCTGTTCCTGGGCTGCAGACTTATCTGTCTCAGTTGGTGCCTTTCTGCCTATACCCCTATATGATTGGCTGCCTTCTTAGAGTGGTGGCAAGTTGGAGCTGTATTTCGTGTATTGACTTATAGCGCGATGGATCTTAGTTTGTTGTAGGATCCTTCCTTAGTTCTTAAGTCATATAAGGTGGTTAGGCACGATGAGGCCATGGCCCATTTGGGTCTTTGTGTGCGATGGAGACATTGCGCATTTCATTGGGCCTGTATGTTTCGGGGCCTATTCTGGGCTTTAACCCTTTATGGGCCTATTGTATTTTATCCAGATCAATAATCGAAATAAGTAAATTAATTGAATCGCAAAATTTTTTTTTGAAAAGTCTCCTATTCTAAAAACTAGTCTTTAGAAATTAATATGAAGAATTGGGAGTTTGATTATGGATATAGAAGAGTGAAAAACTAAATTTACAACACCTTTAATATATCAATTTGAAAATGACTACTTCAAGTTAATTATGTAAATTATTGATAAATTTAAAAATTATTTGTTTATTCTGAAAGGAATAAAAATAATTTTGAAAATTACAATTTGCTTTAACAAGAGAATATCCGATGTATCACCTAACACAATGAAAAATTCAACGTTTGTTGTTCTTTTAAAAAATATTTATAGGTTAGTTAGTTTTATTGAAAATATTTTTTTATAAAAAATATAACTTCGTTTGAGAAAATGTTGGATGATCAAGCTATTATAGTTAAAATATTCCTAAACACACAAAAGGATTATGGGATTAACAAATCACATATTTTTTTATTTAAAAAAAAATAAAAGGCATGCTTTTTCTAGGATCTCAACGGCCTTCATAAATATACTATTTTACTAAAAAGTTAAAAAGTCGGCTTGAAAGCTTTTAAATCAGGCTTTTTAGAATGAGCATGTGACGTAATTCTTAAATAAATTTTTCTGAAAAACCTAAATCTGTTATATTTTCTAAATAGACTTAGCCAAGGTAGGCATAAGCCTGCACGTTGTAGGTTGCTTGACCCATTTACACCCATATGTCACAACACTCATTTAAATGTACTCACTTACAATAGAATATAAATAGGCTTAGAAAATTCTAAGTGACACCAGTTATTCATGTCCCAAACCCAAATTAATAAATAAAAGAAATTATAAGAGAAACTCGAGACCCAACAGTACCATGTCTCTAGGGCGTTGCCTACTAAACCTTCGTTAGGGTAGCCCCAAGGGCCCCCGCCTGCTCACCGTGAAGCTGGACCTCTCTTAGCTTTATCTGCATCAAGGAGACATGAGTTATTTTCTTGATGCATAGTATGAGTCTTCCTCAACATTTTCCCACTTGGTAAGTACTTTGCAAGCTTCTTCAGACCCAATGCAGCAGTACACCATTCAAACTTATATGAACTCATTGCCTTGATTAGAAAGTCAACTCTACAACCTTTTTCTCTATCTTCTCTCTAATAAAGTGGTACTATATGCCAATGTGATTGGTCCTTGCATGGAAGCCTAGGTTTTTACTCAAGAATATATCTCACTGACTATCATTCCTTGTGTAAAGCCAAACTTTTTAAACAAGCTCTTTTCTGAGGACTTGCATACTAAGTCTTTTTTGCCTCTTACCACGAACTGCTCTTGTTGTTTCATGTAAATAATCTCCACCAAATTGACATAAAGGAATGTGATCTTTACATCCAGTTATTCAACCTCCAGATCAAATGCGGGTGCTATAGATAAGCAATTCATATGAAATTTAACTTTGCAATAAGATTAAATACCTCACCATAATCAACCCATTCTATCTACGAATATGCCTTTACAACCAACTATGCCTTGCAATGTTTTATTTTCCCATTAGCAGTAAATTTTTTTTGGAACACCTATTTGCAACCAATTTCCTTATGGTCTGCAGGTAGTTTCACTAAACTCCAAGTTCTATTTTTAATTAGAGCGTTCATCTCATCTTCCATGGTTTCCTCCCACTGTTTGGAATTCACCGATCTTCTGCCTTGTTTTATGTAACAGCCCGTGTTAACCCGGATTGTTAACATACTATCGTATTAAGCCACGCTTAATTAAAATGCAGAATAACTTTTTCTTTAATTCAATTATGACGTCATTAACCTTAGCCAACTTGATTACTTAATCAATTTCATAAAATACTGCCTGAATGTAAATTGCAAGACAACTAACTGGAATACCTCATAAATAAATATTACGTGAGTATCTAATGCCACAGGACTACAACACGTAGCCTGGGTCAAAATCCTGATACTTTAATTACAACAGCAATTCAAAGACAATAATCAACCATGTGGCATGGACAAACCCCATGCTCACCAAATAAGGCAACAATGCCCAATCAACAGTCTCAACATAATAATATAAATAAGCGGAAAACATAACAGCAGTCAGCATATCATCATATCAACTCAGCTCTGGCCTCCTGCCACCTGAGCCCTCAACATTACCTGATCCTGAAATAAGCGTCCCCAAACGTGGGGTGAGATCTCTAAACAAGAAATCTCAGTAAGACAAGGGGTCCTCAAGGATCTTCCACCCCAAGCTCACTTACATGTGTAATATAAGTTCAAAAACAGTATTTACAATATAAGTTCCAAAACTATGCGATGCAGCAATTAATCATGCCATGTGTGTTTATCAAATCTACTGGTCAGAGAAATGTAGGAATACGTCTATACCTACATGAGTACATGGGCGCTACCTGCACCTCACCCACAGTCTCACCATCTTGTATGTACCACATACTCAGGCTTACCGTATAGGTGGACACCACATGCATCTCATAAAAGCACATTGCATATAAATAGCTCAACAGCATTTCCAAAATATAAAAGCATGTAACACAGCATGCATAAACTCATCCCCATGGGACATGGTGGAACAACAAAATGGCTAAACCGAGGACACGAAAGCTTACCTTGCAAGCTAGCTATCCAAGCCAAGAGTCCAACCACTCACAAGTCCACAAACAGCAGTATCACAATCTGATATGGACCATTAATACATCAATATTTATGCATCACAAGCATTCAACTTAAAGACTACGCCTTTCCTTTACGTTTTACGTCTTAAGGCTTCCATCAAAGCCAAAAGTCCTTAATCATATGATTCTGACTTAGTTCATTAATTACAGAAGTTCAACTTCCTTAATCTAGGGTCCACAAACCCCCAATAGTTTACTGTTCATACAGCAAAACTACTGTTCTGCGAAAACCCAGGATATCCGGATATCAGAAGGGACATATCCGGATATACCATATCCGGATATCACACTGGACATATCCGGATATGCCATATCCGGATACCCAGGTCCCATATCCGGATATCAATATCCGGATACCATATCCGGATATCGATATCCGGATATCTGTTCGACAAATATCCGGATATCTCACGACAGAATGCAGTTTCTGCATTTCGTGAATATCCAACCCAAAGATCCAACTTTTAACACATGTACACGTTAAAGCATGCATTTTTAATCTGTTTTAGGTTCATACTCATTATACCCTCTTGTTTACTCATTAAACATGGCCAAGACATCGACTTTAAGCATCAAAACTTAAGATCAAGGGTGAGGGAACTTACCAAAGCTCAAAACAGAGCAAGGTGTGCTCTTGGAGCTCTCCCAAGACACTTCAAACTCAGCCTAAGTAGGAGCACGAAAATGACACCACAAAGATGGGTTCTTGCACCACAAGATGGCTCCTTGGCACCACCAATGCCAAGCCAAAAGTTCAAGTCACTCAAACTCACCAACTCAGCCCACCAACCTCACACACAACAGCTGAAACACAGCCAAGAACACTCCTTTCACTCTCACAAGGATGATCACAAGTGTTTATGAAGAGGAAAGGGAAGAAACCAAGCAAAAAGGGGAAGACTTGGCCTCAAGAAAGGTGAGGAAGGCAATGGAACAGTGCCTCACACCTTCATGCAGCTGCCTCTCACGTAGGGAAATGTGGATGCCTAGGGTTGTGTGCCTTAGTGTGTCTATTTATAGGCACATGGCCACTTAGCGCGCAGTATTAGCCTTAATAGCAAAGTAAAAGATCTTGATCCCAAACTTCGGAATCTAGACCTAGACATTTTTCTAAGATTTGTCATATTTTTATTTTATTTTTCGGAGCACCTTTCCGGTACGCACTTTTCCATAGCCAGTATCAGTTCTGGCATCAGATTACGTTATTTTGACCTGAAACTTGTTTTACAAGTCCTACATAATATTCTAGTAATTTATGCATTCGTTATAATTTTCCGGGATACTTTTCCGGTACGCATTTATACCGAGTAGCAGAACCGGTATCTGCGCTTTTCTTCCGAAAAGCGACTTTCAGCATTTTTACTCACTCAGTATAATTATTTAAGCCCAATATTAATTATTTAGGTCAATTATGAAATCCTTTCCTAATTATCATAATTAATTTACTAATTACCTTAATTAACGGTGCGGGTTCTTACATTCACCCCACCTTTTTAAGGATTTTGTCCTCAAAATCAGAAACATACCTGTCTCGAAAGTCGAGATACTGTCGGAGAAGCTCATCCTCTCCCTCCCACGTGCACTCCTCGGGACTACGCCCAGTCCACTGCACCTTGACCATCGGAATGATCTCGCTTCTAAGCTGTTTCTCGCCTCGATCGAGAATCTTGAGTGGTCCGACGGGAGTCTTTAGGTTCTCCCGAATCTCCACATCATCCGGCTGCACCACGTGCGAAGGGTCTGCTATGTACTTCCGAAGCTGAGACACGTGAAACACGTCGTGGATGTTGGCTAGGTTCGGAGGCAAGGCGAGTCGATAGGCAACTGGTCCTACTCTACCATGGATCTGGTAGGGCCCAATGAACCGCGGGCTCAACTTCCTCACGCCGAGTGCCCGTCCAACACCGGTGACAGGTGAAAGTTTCACAAACACGTGCTCACCCTCATTGAACTCCTGTGGTCGATGCTTGACATCATAGTAGCTTTTCTGACGATTCTGCGCCTGCTTCAACTTTTCCCTGATCATCTGGATCTGTAGGGTAGTATCTTGGACAAAGCCCAAGCCAAACAACTCTTTATCTCCAACCTCAGACCAGCAGGTAGGAGTCCGACACCTCCTACCATACAGCGCCTCGTAGGGTGCCATGCCCAGACTAGCATGAAAACTGTTGTTGTACGAGAATTCTACCAACGGAAGGTACCTATCCCATGCAGAACCCTGCTCCAACGTGCAAGCTCTCAACATGTCCTCCAATGTCTGGATGGTCCGCTCAGTCTGTCTGTCAGTCTGAGGGTGATAGGCGGTACTCAATCTCAACTGCGTACCAAAAGCCTCCTGCAGCGCCTCCCAGAACCGAGATGTGAACTTCGGGTCCCTATCACTGATGATACTCTCGGGCACCCCGTGAAGCCTCACAATCTCGCGGACATAAAGTTTGGCCAACTGCTCTGTAGTGAAGCTCACCTTCACTGGAAGAAAATAGGCAGACTTGGTCAATCTGTCCACAATGACCCAGATAGAGTCACAACCAGCCTGAGTTTTAGGAAATCCCACTACGAAGTCCATGGAAATACTCTCCCACTTCCACTGTGGAATCTCCAGAGGTTGAAGTTTACCAGACGGTTTCTGGTGCTCGATTTTCACTTTCTGACATATCAAACACTTGGACACGTAGACCGCTATGTCCTTCTTCATGCCCGGCCACCAAAAATTCCTTTTTAAGTCCTGATACATTTTCGTAGCACCAGGGTGGATAGTGAACCGGCCCTTATGAGCCTCTGCCATAACCTCTTCGGTCAGTGGCCCTCGAGGAATAACAATCCTCTTCTGAAACAGCAGCAATCCATCCTCGTTCCAAGACACACCGTCCTGGTTTTTCACATAATCGAGGCACTCTCTTTGCACTTGCGCCTCTTTGATCTTTTCCATCAGCTCATTAATCACTTCTGCTGTTTCCATTTCGAGCAGTGCGCCCCCAAACAAGGAGTTCACTCTCAAGTCTCTGAACTTTTCGATCACCTCGTAGTCGCTCATCATCAAGCTGGATAAGCTCACGGATTTCCGACTCAAAGCATCGGCTACCACATTGGCCTTGCCAGGATGGTACCTCAACTCAAAGTCGTAGTCCTTCAAGAACTCCATCCATCTACGCTGTCTCATGTTCAACTCCTTCTGGTCAAACAGATATTTCAGGCTCTTGTGATCATTGAATACAGCAAACTTCATGCCAAACAGGTAATGCCTCCAAATCTTGAAAGCAAAAACAATGGCTGCCAACTCCAAGTCGTGAGTCGGGTAGTTCTCCTCATGAGGTTTCAACTGTCTTGAAGCGTAAGCAACCGCTTTCCCTTTCTGCATCAGCACACAGCCTAACCCCTTTCCAGAAGCATCGCAGTATAACTCAAACTGTTCCGCAGGATCAGGAAGGACTAACACAGGAGCAGTAGTCAGTCTCTCCTTCAACTCCTGGAAACACTCCTCACACTCATGTGTCCACACGAATGGAGTCTCCTTTCGGGTAAGGCGAGTCATTGGTAGCACCATCTTGGAGAATCCCTCTATGAACCTCCTATAGTACCCTGCCAAACCCAAGAAGCTTCTTACTTCTGTAACCGTCTTGGGCCTCTCCCAGTCCATCACGGCCTCAATCTTGTTAGGATCAACTGCAACTCCATTAGCAGAAATCACATGACCCAGAAATTTCACCGCCTTGAGCCAAAACTCACATTTTGACGGCTTAGCATATAGCTTTTTCTCTTTTAGCACTTGCAAAACAATCTTCAAGTGCTCAGTATGCTCCTCCTCCGTCTTGGAGTAAATCAAGATGTCGTCAATGAAGACGATCACAAACTGATCCAGGTACGGCTGGAAGATCCTGTTCATGTAGTCCATGAACACTGTGGGTGCATTGGTGAGTCCAAACGGGATCACCAAGTACTCGTAGTGCCCGTACCTCGAGCGAAATGCTGTCTTTGGGACATCCTCCGGCTTTACCCGTATCTGATGGTAACCGGACCGGAGGTCAATCTTGGAATACACACAAGCACCCCTGAGCTGATCCAGCAAATCATCAATGCGTGGAAGAGGGTACTTGTTCTTGATTGTCACCTTGTTTAACTGTCTGTAGTCGGTGCACAACCGCATGGTCCCATCTTTCTTTTTCACAAAAATGACCGGTGCTCCCCAGGGAGACACACTCGGCCGAATAAAATCTTTCGCTGAAAGCTCCTCAATATGCTTCTTCAGCTCCGCCAACTCTGGTGGCGACATCCGGTATGGAGCCAATGAGATAGGCCCCACACCAGGAAATAAGTCAATGGAGAACTCTATCTCCCTCTGCGGTGGAAACTCAGGAATCTCCTCGGGAAACACCTCGAGGAATTCCTTCACCACAGGAATGCCAGTGAGATCCTCCTGTGTCCCACTCATCAAACCTCCCAACATGACATAGCCAAATGCCCCTGCTCTCAAGGCCCTCCTCGCCTGCAGGACTGAAATGAACGGTGAGGAACTGGCTGTGGACCTACCCGGAGACATCACCACTTTTTTGGCACAACAATCAATCAAACCACAGTTTCTGGACAACCAATCCATGCCCAGAATAATCTCAAGGTTGGCCATCGGTAATCCTATCAGATCTACCGAGAAGTCACGGCCATCCCACTGAAACGCTACATCGCGATGAACAGTGGAGGTCAAACATTTTACTCCGGTGGCGGTGGTCACCCGCATCGGTGGAGAAAGCACATCACTGGGCAGCTCAAGCCCCACAGCAATAGGGGTAGCAACAAAAGAGTGCGTTGCCCCGGAATCAAAAAGCACATCAACAGCTGAACCACCAATGGTAACAGTACCTCTGACCAGGTTCGGAGCTCTATCCGACTGCTGACGAACAAGTGTGTATACTCGCCCTGTAGTAGGTGGCACGGCTGGTGCCCCAGTAGGAACCATCTGCAATGGCACAGCCTGCACTGCAGCAACTCTCGCCGTCGGGCAATCTCTGGAATAGTGGCCCTCCTTGCCACATTGGAAACAAATCAGCTGACCAGTAGAACATGGCCCAAAGTGTGACTTCCCGCATCCCGAGCATCTGGGAGCAGGAGGTCTAGCGGCGTTCCCTGTGTAGCAGTCTTTCTAAACTGATTTGGCGCCTGCTTAGCCGCCAACTGTTTGCCCTTGCCCTTGTTCGCAAAATTTTTGTTCTTCCAGGGAGTAGAACTGCCAGTACCCTGTGGTACTTCAATCTTGGCCTTCTTGGCCTGACTCGCACGGCAATAGTCCTCGATGTCGCGGCACTGCTGTACTAAAGCTCCGAAGTCTCTCGAAGCAGAACCAGCAAGATGTCCAGCAATGTCCTCATTAAGTCCCCTCCGGAACTTAGCAGCCAAGAATGTAGGAGTAGGCCTCGCCATCTTGAAGTGTGAAAACTTCACCAGCTCATTAAACTTGGCCAGGTACTCGTCCACAGACAACGAGCCCTGCACCAACCGGTCAAACTCTCCCTGCTTCCTCTCCTGTGAGTCATAAGGAAAGTACTGACCCAGAAAGCTCTCCTCAAAGAATGGCCACGTCATCACATGGCCCTGCATCTCGTAGATGTGAGAAAGGTTGGTCCACCACTCGTGAGCCTCGCCCTCCAGCATGTAAGTGGCGAACAACAGCTTCTGCGGATCGGTACACTGCATGATCCGGAAAATCTTGTCCAGCGCCTGTAGCCATCTGGCAGCAGCAATGGGATCATAAGATCCGTCGAAAGTAGGTGGCTTATGCTTGCGGAAAGCATTCAGCCGGCGATCGATCTCGTCACGATCCTCAGCAAATACGGGGATGGTCTGCATGGCCCCCGTCAAATGACTGCCCTCACCCATCTGACTCTGGGTGTCCTCCTGTTGACTAGGCGGTGGCGGCGGTGGAGGTGGTGGAGGACACTGGCCAGCAGCAGGACCAGCCCTCAACTCCTCCAACATGACCCTCATCATAGTCATGTTGGCCATCTGGTTCTCCTCCAGAACCTCTGCCGTGGCTCGCCGGTTCGCATCTCGAATAGCGTCCAGCATCGCCTGATTTGCCAACCTCGTGGCTTCCTGGTCGGCTAGTCGGGCCGCCTGCATCTCAGCCAATGCAGCCAGGATAGGATCCGATTGGTCCTCGCTCGTACTCGTGTTCCTCCTTGGTGGCACCATGACTCTGCACAAGTTACACAAAGAATGAGTTGATCAGGCCCACGCCATGTGGTCACATATGCATTATCATAACACACACCAATCAGAGAGAACGCAAAGTAGACACGCAACGACACATCCTAAGTTATTGCAATACATACAGGCTTTTCCCTAGAAAGTGCTCTGATACCATAAAATGTAACAGCCCGTGTTAACCCGGATTGTTAACATACTATCGTATTAAGCCACGCTTAATTAAAATGCGGAATAACTTTTTCTTTAATTCAATTATGACGTCATTAACCTTAGCCAACTTGATTACTTAATCAATTTCATAAAATACTGCCTGAATGTAAATTGCAAGACAACTAACTGGAATACCTCATAAATAAATATTACGTGAGTATCTAATGCCACAGGACTACAACACGTAGCCTGGGTCAAAATCCTGATACTTTAATTACAACAGCAATTTAAAGACAATAATCAACCATGTGGCATGGACAAACCCCATGCTCACCAAATAAGGCAACAATGCCCAATCAACAGTCTCAACATAATAATATAAATAAGCGGAAAACATAACAACAGTCAGCATATCATCATATCAACTCAGCTCTGGCCTCCTGCCACCTGAGCCCTCAACATTACCTGATCCTGAAATAAGCGTCCCCAAACGTGGGGTGAGATCTCTAAACAAGAAATCTCAGTAAGACAAGGGGTCCTCAAGGATCTTCCACCCCAAGCTCACTTACATGTGTAATATAAGTTCAAAAACAATATTTACAATATAAGTTCCAAAACTATGCGATGCAGCAATTAATCATGCCATGTGTGTTTATCAAATCTACTGGCCAGAGAAATGTAGGAATACGTCTATACCTACATGAGTACATGGACGCTACCTGCACCTCACCCACAGTCTCACCATCTTGTATGTACCACATACTCAGGCTTACCGTATAGGTGGACACCACATGCATCTCATAAAAGCACATTGCATATAAATAGCTCAACAGCATTTCCAAAATATAAAAGCATGTAACACAGCATGCATAAACCCATCCCCATGGGACATGGTGGAACAACAAAATGGCTAAACCGAGGACACGAAAGCTTACCTTGCAAGCTAGCTATCCAAGCCAAGAGTCCAACCACTCACAAGTCCACAAACAGCAGTATCACAATCTGATATGGACCATTAATACATCAATATTTATGCATCACAAGCATTCAACTTAAAGACTACGCCTTTCCTTTACGTTTTACGTCTTAAGGCTTCCATCAAAGCCAAAAGCCCTTAATCATATGATTCTGACTTAGTTCATTAATTACAGAAGTTCAACTTCCTTAATCTAGGGTCCACAAACCCCCAATAGTTTACTGTTCATACAGCAAAACTACTATTCTGCGAAAACCCAGGATATCCGGATATCAGAAGGGACATATCCGGATATGCCATATCCGGATATCACACTGGACATATCCGGATATGCCATATCCGGATACCCAGGTCCCATATCCGGATATCAATATCCGGATACCATATCCGGATATCGATATCCGGATATCTGTTCGACAAATATCCGGATATCTCACGACAGAATGCAGTTTCTGCATTTCGTGAATATCCAACCCAAAGATCCAACTTTTAACACATGTACACGTTAAAGCATGCATTTTTAATCTGTTTTAGGTTCATACTCATTATACCCTATTGTTTACTCATTAAACATGGTCAAGACATCGACTTTAAGCATCAAAACTTAAGATCAAGGGTGAGGGAACTTACCAAAGCTCAAAACAGAGCAAGGTGTGCTCTTGGAGCTCTCCCAAGACACTTCAAACTCAGCCTAAGTAGGAGCACGAAAATGACACCACAAAGATGGGTTCTTGCACCACAAGATGGCTCCTTGGCACCACCAATGCCAAGCCAAAGGTTCAAGTCACTCAAACTCACCAACTCAGCCCACCAACCTCACACACAACAGCTGAAACACAGCCAAGAACACTCCTTTCACTCTCACAAGGATGATCACAAGTGTTTATGAAGAGGAAAGGGAAGAAACCAAGCAAAAAGGGGAAGACTTGGCCTCAAGAAAGGTGAGGAAGGCAATGGAACAGTGCCTCACACCTTCATGCAGCTGCCTCTCACGTAGGGAAATGTGGATGCCTAGGGTTGTGTGCCTTAGTGTGTCTATTTATAGGCACATGACCACTTAGCGCGCAGTATTAGCCTTAATAGCAAAGTAAAAGATCTTGATCCCAAACTTCGGAATCTAGACCTAGACATTTTTCTAAGATTTTTCATATTTTTATTTTATTTTTCGGAGCACCTTTCCGGTACGCGCTTTTCCATAGCCAGTATCAGTTCTGGCATCAGATTACGTTATTTTGACCTGAAACTTGTTTTACAAATCCTACATAATATTCTAGTAATTATCATGCATTCGTTATAATTTTTCGGGATACTTTTCCGGTATGCATTTATACCGAGTAGCAGAACCGGTATCTGCGCTTTTCTTCCGAAAAGCGACTTTCAGCATTTTTACTCACTCAGTATAATCATTTAAGCCCAATATTAATTATTTAGGTCAATTATGAAATCCTTTCCTAATTATCATAATTAATTTACTAATTACCTTAATTAACGGTGCGGGTTCTTACATTTTACAATGCTCAAATCATCATCTGTAATACTTAAGACATAATTATCATCACCAACACAAAGGATATAATTCTCATGTGTATACATCTTAAAAGGTTTTCTTTCATTTATGGATCTCTTCAAGACTGGATGAATTGGTGCTTCAGCTTCAGCCTTGGTTTTAGAATCTACATTTTCTACCCCATCATATTCAACAACTTTAGAATCTGAGCTTTTTGCTCAAACATGTGTATTGACTGCATTTTCTTTCAAACCAACATCTAACTCCATTGTATGTCTCTGGTTATCTTGGATCTTTTGAAAAAAATCTAATTTTGCTTAGATTCTCTGAACACAACGTCTCTACTATAATTTACACTTTTATTATTTGGATTTCACAATTTATACTCCTTGATATCATCCTTGTACCTAATAAAGATACACTTCTCTCCTTTTACCAAAAAAAAAAAAATACACTTCTTTTACTTTCTATGAAGCTTACTTATTTTCTCCTTGGGTACATGCACATATGACTCACAAGCAAATACTCTGATTTGTGATATGTCTTGCCTTTCCCCAAATAATGCTTAAAATGAGGTCTTATCCTTCAAAGCAAATAAAGCAAATGTAGGAGATCTATTTTTCCAATAATAAGAAATAGTCATTGCCTCTAGCCAAAACTCCTACCAAGCATGTGCTGCTTAGCATACTCCTTGATTTATCTATGAGAGATAGATTTAGCCTCTATGCCACCATATACACCTATATCATTGAAGTGAATAAGGTTTTTTCTTCTTCCTTACAATCCCAGTATTCAAATAGAATTGATTGAATTTTGCTAAACAAAATTTGTCTCCATTGTTAGTTCTCACATTTTAATTTTTCTATTAAAAACTAATTTTTCACTAGAGTTTTGAACTAACGAAACTTATCAAACACTTCATCCTTGTTCTACAAGAAATATATTCCCACATACCTTGAAAATTATTCGTAAAAGAAACATAATACCTAGATTTTCCTTGTAATGTTACTGTTGTGGGCCTAAACATATAATTGTTAATCAAGTCTAGAATTCTTTCATCTCTTCTTCCAATGGATTCAAATGGTACCCGATTTTGTTCCCCATGTAGGCAATGATCATAAAATCTAAAACCCATAGAAGAACTTGAAATTCTATCCACCAACTTCTTTAAGGTTAAATTCTCCATACCTTTTCCACCAATGTGGCCTAGCTTTTTGTGCCATAGCATTACAATGCCCTCATTTGCCAATTCTGATATGTAACTTTCACCACTGAACATTGACCAAACCTAGTAGTTTTCATAGTTTACCATAACATTCTCTTCTTGCAATTACAATAGATCCACGAGTCAATTTGCATGAATACTTGTCATTACTGAAATTGATATCAATATTTGCCATAATTCATATAGAGATAAGATTTATGGTAAGCCTAGGGATGTACATCACATATGACAAATTCTTGATTATATCCTCATTCATCTTCAATTTTACCTTCCCACACCCTATAATATCAAGAGCTTGTCATTTCTCATTCTCATTGTACCTTTAGAATATGGCTCATAATAGCAAAAGTAATCCTATAGAGGTGACATATGAAAGGACGCTTCAATATCAACTATTTATACATTGCAATCACTCTAAGAAGCAAATGCTATATACAAGTCTCCTATGTTATCCTCATCATCATTCTTTGTACTAGAAATTAATGGCTCATCCTGTTTCTCAAGACTTAGCTTTTACTTATACAATTTTTTCTCAAGTGTTCAACTTGCTTACACTTTCAATATCTTACTTTAGGTTTATCGCGTAATATAAATCTTCCCCTAGATTTACCTTTATGGCCAAATTTTTACTTTTCATTACTCCTCCAACTAACGAATATAGCCTTATTCATAATGCTTTTAGAGCCTACCCTCCTTATCTCCTCAGTTAAAAAGGCAACACAACAATAGTCTCAAAAGACAATTTACTAACACCAGTATCAATTGAAACAATGATATGTTCCCAAGAATTTGGCAGTGAACAAAGTAAAGTGAAAGCATTATCTTCATTATCCAAGTTGACTTCTATTGATGTAAGTGGCACACTAGTAGTATTGAATTCATTTAAATGTGCAAAAAAGAAATCTTCTTCACTTATCTGTAGATTGTACATTTGCATTTGTGGAATCAACTTATTAACTTACTTTGATATAGACTTCTTAACTTTGTCCAGAGATCCTTCGTTGTCTTCTCAAAGGTCACATTCAACAAAATGTTATTTTCAAGACAAAACCAAATCAAATTTTGATTCCTTCACCTTGTCAGATATGTCTGCCTTTGACGCTCCATCTTTGGCAGTGTTCACTAATACAGTCAGTTTGTCCTTATCGATCACGTATCACACATCTCTGTCAATGAGCTAAGCCTCCGTATTTAGTTTCCATAATTCGAAACTTTCCCCCCAAACTTTTCAGCTTTGATTTGTGATTGACTAATCGACATCTTTCCCAGATTAATTTCACAAGTTCATTTTAACCAATAAACCTCAATACGGTAAAATCCCAATATGTAAAAGAAACCCTACTCGCAGAACTAGTGCTTTGGATACCAACTGTTAGGATCGCTTCAATCACACACATAATCGTAAATAGAAAAAAAGGGAATAAAAACAGAAGACATGGTTTACTCTAATTCACCCCAATGCAGGGTTACATTCAACAAGTCTGATCATTGTATTCTCCTCATAACATTCATTATAATGCACTCAATTAGCTAATATAAATAGGTTTAGAAAACTAAAGCTGTAATAGTTATTCATGAAGTCAAGCTCAAACTACTAAATAAAAGAAATTACAATAGAAACCCTAGACTCACAATAATATCAGGCTTCTACGTGCATATGCGTACGACCCTTTACACCCCTGTTGAAGCGGCCCCCACGGACCTTGCTTACTCACCCGGAAGTGAAACCCCCATTTGCTTTGTCTACATTAGGGGGACATGAGTTGTCGTATTGATATGTAAAAAGTAGGAGTTATCCTCCACATAAAGGACAACTTTCCAAGATTATTTTGCTTAAAAGTTTTGATTAAGGAGAAAATTAACTTGGTTTTTTTTTTTTTTTTTTTTTTTGGTATTCAGAAAATTAACTTGATACCACTTGATTCAATGGTTACTAGTTAAAAAACCTAATTCCGATGTAAAAAATCTTGGGATACATTACCCCAAAAGCTAGCTCAAAGGGTGAGAGTGCCCAAGGCCTTATAAACTCCACATTGGTTGGATAAACAACCAATGTGGAACAACATATCTCAACACGCCCCCTCACACGAGAGCCCATTGGGCTTGAAGAGTGGATGATGCAACAGACCCAACCTACCTGTGCTAAGAGAGTCCACAAGAGAAAGTGGGGGACGACGAGACTCTGACACCATGTAAAGAGTCTTGGGATACATCACCCCAAAAAGTAGCTCAAATGGTGAGAGTGTCCAATGTCTTATAAACTCTACATTAGTTGTTCATCCAACCAATGTGGAACAACATATCTCAACATCCGGAAATTATTTTCACTCGTAACTTAAGTTTTTAAATTTATTAACTTGTACGAGTTAGGTCTTGATTTTATAAAACTCCAATCACATATATATATATATAAATATCATACAATTAAACAGGCATAGCGTTACTTTTTCTCCAATGATTATAACAAATCATTAATAGTATATTTCTTTTTCTTTATCTAAATCTCGTACTTGTCAAGTCCAAGTTGGAATTTTCAGACGTACGTAAGTGCTGTCACAGGTTACGATGAATTAACTCGGATGTTTTAATCACAATTTCAGTTCAAGTTCGAGTATGCAAAACTTTGACGAGATCATTTGAATTTTATTGAATCATTATATTCTTGAGTTAGAGGACTAAAGTAAAGTCCACATTTGATTAACAAGGGACTTTACTTAATTTGTAAGATTTAATTGTACCAAACCAATGTCTTTTTTAATTTCATTATAATTTTGATTAGTAGGCATTCATTTATTATGGTTCATCATGCCTTAATTATAGAACAACCTCTCCACCTCCTTTTTTTCCTTCTCAATAAATAAAAGTCAACAATTCATGTAAACTTAATATTGCATCTAAGCGCGAATTGCATATAGATATTCAGAATTGTCTTATAGTATAAACCTATGCATCTCTATATATTAAGAAGGACAAATAAGTAGTTCAAGTAATTAATTCAACGCTGTGCAATGTGTATTGGGTGCTCCGCTTCAATTATTTTCTACCAAAAATGGTTGAAACTTCAACTTCCTTTACTTAAATGTGCATATATGATACCCAAAAAAAAAAAAAAAAAACCTTATCTTTCAGTTTCCTTTTGTGATAATCCACTAAATAATTATTCTTTTCTAATCTACTTGTACTGTTGTTGATTAAATAAGGGTATTGGTATTTATCATTAAGTGACCTTTACCAAGGACCAAAGTGGATTTAAAAGATGTAAAGAAAAGAACCATCTTTATTGAAAAAATTTAATACGGTCCAGACCCACCATTTATTTAGTGGTTTATTTTTCATAAATGAAAATTTTTCTTCCATTTCTATTTCTTTCTTTTTTATTTCTTCTCTTTCACTCCCTCCTTTTTTTTCTATTTTGGGAGGGACCGCACCATGGTCCCGGTCCACAAAGAATCTTCTCATCTTTCTTTAGCAATATACAACAATATATATATATATATATATATATGTGTGTGTGTGGAAAAATGTGTGACATTTTAAATGACACACCTTATATCATTCCACTCTCACAAAGAGATGGACCCACATTTTAAAAAAAAATTCCCTCCACTCTCGCTACCATGATTTATCTCTTTCTTTCACTTAAAATGACACAACTTTGTATCCTTTAAAATGATACACGTTTTTTTCCATTATTATATATATTATAGGGAAAGTTCAATGTACTAAGATCCTAACAAAGCATCTACTTGGGATATCGTATCATATATTATAATACAATAAAATTCCATTGCTTTTATCCGAAATAAGTAACTATTATCATTTGTTGGTTCATTAAACAAAGTTAGAGACCAAGGCATCTTTTTGTTCAGGGTATTACCTCAACGATATTAATTATAACAAAGAGCATAGCCAAATAAAAGGTTAACAAGTGTTTAGTTTATTTTGTCTCACTGATATATTTGTAGTATACCGACAATAAGGGCACCAAGACACTACTACAAATAGGTTGACCACGTCCAAGTTTTGGTGGTGTACTTTAATTGGTCAATAGAGTCAAAATATATTGTGTGCATGCAATAGGGTGATTGGTCACTCTTTTGACACACAATTTATGATAATTGGCACCACTATAGGAATTGGACAACTTTATTAGAGTCCACACGGGTTTCTTAATCTGAAATTTATATAATAAGCAAAAGCACTAATGTATGCTATAAAATCTATAAATCCTAAGATTGCTTGCCATTCTCCCCAACCACCCCCTCCCCCAAATTATAGGGTTCCCTTTGATTGGTGATGTTGTAAT
>JAVKPL010006277.1:0-26077 GCA_032173675.1 Gastrolobium villosum
ATGTTTTACCATTTTAACAATTTAAAACAAAAAAAATTAAAAATAAAAGATTTACAAAAATAAAAATTAAAAAAAAAAACTCAATTTTCATTTTTCTCAAATGATATGCACAGTGTCTTGATATCTCTTTTTGTTTGGATATATGTCTTTTATAAGTATATCTTATAAAATTGCAATTCTATTATAAGTTATGCTATGAGAATCGTTTTGTGATTTTAGATCATATTGTGCATTGAAAAATAAGATGTATTCCTGATGAGTAAAGATCCAAAATCTACAGAATGTATGAAATAGTTAGACCAGATTGATTATCCATTACTTATTAGTTATCACTGTTTATAGTTTTGATACTTGGTTATCAAAAATAATTTTCTTTTTAGATAGATAAGTTGTTCAACACACATGTTCATTATGTGATACTTTTTTACATGTATATATATATATATATATATATATATATATATATATAATTTTGTATCTTGATCTTAAGTAGTAGAAAGCAACTGAGCTATATTCATTCAGTACAAAACTACCATAAAGAAAACCAGATTACAAAATAAATTTAAATAAACGACTATTTAATGTTAGTGTTTTTTTTTTTGTATATAAAGTTATTGCTTTTTAGAATAACAAAGAAGAAATTAGGTGGCGGGTGGATGAAGGCAATAAAAATTAAAGTAAAAGGATTTTATAATTCTCATGTTTGAAGGATAATTGAAATCTTATCTTGTAGAGATAAAAAACATGTGGGATCCATGTGTTAGAAAATATCGAAAATTGAAGGATATGTAGGAAAATTATAATTCTCATGTTGAATAGAATTATAAAACCCAAAGTAAAAACTAGGAAAAAGATAATATTAGATTGGTAGGTGGAGGAGATAAGCTGAAGTGAGTGGTAAAGCTTTGCACAACAAAACATGATGGTCGTGTCTATTATAGGTCTCAAAAGAAGTTTGCAGTGACCATATATAACTCAATATTTACTTTTGTAATTAGTGTTTCTTATATTACAAAAAGATAATTTTATCTCTTATATATATATAAGAATATGTGGCCCATATTTTTTTTTCTTTTCTTTCTTCACATTGTTCCATATGGATCCCATACACTTTTATGTATTTATAGAAGATAAAATTATCTCCTATAACATGAGAAATATTAATTCTTTTATTTTTAGAGAATGAATATTCTTACTACCAAATTCTTCTACTACCAACTTACTGCCCATCTAATCACCATTGGATCAACATTTTCTATTTTTTCAAAAACTTTTTAACATTTTCTCTCTTTGATTCAATGGTGATTAAATAGCTTTATCATGTTGTGAGACATCGAAATCTGTGTTTTTTTTTTTAACAAGGGGGGAGCCTCACCATTTATTGTGTGTATGATATGAGAGATGTTACTTTATGTGACATGAGAAAAGAGAAGCACTCTTTACAATTAATTGAACCTTTTAGTATTTGTTAGAGTGACATAAGATATTATGCTTTCATGTTTATTCTACTTAATTTTATTTTATTTCATTAGATCATAATCTCTATAAGAATGTGAAATAATGAAAATTACTTAAGATTCTAAATCTAAAGGCATTAAAGAATAGTAGATAGAATATGAAAAAAAAAAAAAGGTAGACAGAATTTGAACATCGGCTCTCAAGATATGGGTCACATATTCAACAATTAAATTGAACTATTCTTTCTTTAATTTCCCAGAGGCACGCGGAAATATTGTTGAACTGATTATTACGTACCGGTAGATACATGGAGAAGAATTTCAACTTTACGGCAAGTCTTAGCAAAGTTCAAAACATGAAGAGCTCCCATAGTATTAACACCCATTGCAATATCCAATCTGCACAAAATATTTTTATACATAAAAGTGCATGCAGCTTAATTACTAAGATTATGGCTATCTTATTTATTAATTAACCTCTCGTCAAACTTGGTAGTTGCAGCACTGTGTATTATGATATCTATCTCTTCCAACATCTCTTCCCTCAGATTTAAGTCTTTAAGTTCCAAGTTCTCAACAGAAACATCGCCGGCAACTGCAATCACTTTCTCCGATATGAAGGAATCAAAATCTTCACCCCACTTATCTCGTTGTACACTGAACAAGTCCTTTGCAAAGACCTAGATGTATGTAGATAAGTGGGAATAAATTACATATAAAAATGTAAACTTCTAAGATGAAGTGAAAATTAATATGTAATAGTTAAATAAAGGGAAATAATTTTCTAATGTTATAGAAAAAGAGTTATATCATATAGTAAATTTTTTTTTTTTACAAATGGGACTTACATATATGAAAAAAGATAAAAAAGAGATGAGACACATCCCTCTTTCATCTATGGGTTTTATATTTCTCATTTAACATGAGAATTCAAATTTTCCTACACACCATTCGATTTCCGTGCTGACATGGATCCTACATCTAATTTTTTCTAACACATGGGTCCCACATGCTTTTTATCTCTACGACATGAGATTTGAATTCTCATTTAACATGAGAAATATAAAACCCTTTATATATATATATATATATATATAAATTTGTTTCTCTCATACAAAATAAGATAAATATAACCTTTAAATAAATTGTGTACCTCATTGTGCAAGCGTTGGGTAGCTAAATGAGGATTTCCTGCTCTTAGAAGAAGATATAACTTTTTTATGTTTGGTTGAACCCTTATAATCTTCTCCACAAAAACTGCATAGATTAATAACAACATTAATTGAACTAATCCTCTCTTTACAGAAAAATTTGGGAGTAAGATAGAGGAAGACATCATGTACTTTTCGCTAAGAATCCTGTTGCACCAGTAACTAGAATGGTCTTTCCCTTTAGAAAGTCGTAGACACTTCCCAACTGCTTCGTAGGTAGATCAGTGTTAAAGCTAGTTAATGATGACATTTCTAATTATTAACCTGAAATGTATATACTAGAAGAACTTTGCTTGTTGCCAATTGCCACTGATCAACGATCCATTTATATAAAAAATCGATAGTTGCACTAGTTGAATCAGGTGAGAGACATAATAATTAAAGCTGTACATCACATCTGAGCTACTTGGGCAGTTGGGCTTGTACGATAATGTATAAACCTATTTATCTTATGTTAAAATTTACTTTTTTGCTAGAAAAAGTGGAGGTGATCTAATTCTAAATAATTTAGTGAAAAAGGACTCTAATTCAATGTGATGAATTATTATATGAAAAACTTAAGTTATTAATGTTAAATAATTTTCAAAGTTCATTGTGGGCTTAATTAATTACTAGGCTTAGTTCTAAAACGGGGGTTCAAATATATGGGCTAGTTTAACAGGTGTTATACGGGGTTGGTTTTTTTACTTGGGATCAGCCTGACCAATCTATTGTGAAAGTGGATTACGGTTAGGAATTAATATACTATAAGTACATTATGGAAGGATCTCTAGGTTCTTAGTCTAACTTTTCTACAACTAAGAGAAACTTTCCAAGAGAAAATCATATGATTGTAGAAGAGCTCTTTCAAGGTGTTAATATATTTTTTTTTTATCTAAGATCGAGATTCAAAGATTAGTAAATCATATTTCTTCTTCTTTAGATTATATTGCATGATTGTGTTCTATCGATTTATATGAATTATAGTTTGGGTTTTATTATTCAAACACCTTCTTGGTTGCTGTTTTGAGCTGTTGGGGGTATGTTCTTACCTTGGTTCATGAGTTTTCTAGAATAAAAGTGAAGTCTTGACATGTTTAATGAGTTGATTGAGTGACTAGCATGTATACTGTGAGAACCTGCACCGCTAATTAAGGAAATTAATTAATTAAATATGAGGATTATAAAATAATTCCATAATTGACCCTAATAATTATTATGAGGCTTTAACAATTATAGTAAGTGAAAAATAATGTTGAAAGTCTCTTTTCGGACGAAAAGTGCAGATAACGGTTCTGCTACCTAGTATAAATGCATACTGATGAAGTATCTCGGAAAATTATAATAAGTGCATGAATATTCCTAAAATATTATATAGGACTAGTAAAACAAGTTTCAGGTCAAAATAATGAGAACTGGTGCCAGAACAGATACTGGCTATGGAAAAATGCATACCGAAAAGGCGCTCCGAAAAATAAAATAAAAATATGATAAATCTTAGAAAAATGAGTAGGTTCATCTTCCAAAGTTTGTGATTAAAATGCTAAACGTAGCATTTAGCGCTAATATAGTGCGATTAAACGGGAACCGGCTATAAATAGCCACTTGCACACAACCTTAGGCTCAGCCATTTTACTCGGGTTTTTGTGTGCCTTAGGCCTCTGCCTCCTTCACCACTTGGTACTTAAGCTTTCTTCCTCCATTTCCCACCAAAGACACCACCTTTGATCTTGATTTCTTCTCTTGATCATCATACCTTGGTGAGAGCAATCTTGAGTGGGTGAGAGGCCTGTGTGGCTGAGCTTTGGTCACTGTTTTTGGGAGGCTTTGGGGCTAACTTCTTTGTTGGGAAAGAAGGAGCCATTGTTTTGAGTGTGGAGGCTCCAAGAAGCTTTCTTTGTAGAGAAAGGTGTCACCTTGTAAGTCATTTTCGTGCACTCTTATGGTCTGAACTTGGGAGCTGAAGTGAGAGCTCCAAGAGCGTCATCCACCTCTGTTTTGGTGCTTGGGGTAAGTGTTGACCCTTGAACTTGTGTTTTCATGGTTAAAAATGGAGCCTTGATGCATGTAATGAACCTATGAGCATAACCTAATTTTGGGTAATGTGAAACACACCTAATAATGCATGTTTAAGCTACTGGAATCGTGAAATGAACCACCTTTGGGAAGGATATCTCGCGAAATGCAGAACTGCATTCTGTCGCGAAATATCCGGATATGGTATCCGGATATGGGGTCTTGATATCCAGATATGGATATCCGGATATGCCCCCGACATATATCCGGATATTCTGGGTTTTCGATGAACAGTAAGGTTCTGTTCATACATAATTGAGCTATGGGTTGGTAGACTCTATTTTGATGGAGCTGAACTTCTGAAAATACCTAACTAAGTCAAAATCAAGGGATTTAGGGCTTATGGCTTTATGGGAAGCCTTAAGACATAAAACGTAACAAGGAAAATGTAGTCTTTATGTTTATGCTTATGAGCAATATTATTGATATAATTATTGGTCTAAATCAGATTGTGATTCTGCTGTGTTTGGACCTTGAGCTGTGTGGACTCTTGGCATTGGATTGTTAGCTTGCAAGGTAAGCTTTTGTGTCCTCGGTTTAGCCATTGATTGGTTCCACCATTTTCAATGCGGGGATGGTTTATATGCATGATGTGATTTTCATGTGTTATTTATGGAAATGCTATGGAGATGTTAAGCGCATATTCTTATAATTGGTTTCTGGTCATTTTCACATGTGGTAATCGATTACTGCACATGGTAACCGATTACTGAACTAGGTAACTGATTACCAAAAACAGGGTAATCGATTACTAAACTAGGTAACTGATTACCAAAAATAGGGTAATCAATTACTGAACTAGGCAACCGATTACAAAAAAAGGGTAATCGATTACTGCACATGGTAACCGATTACCAACAAAAAGTAATCGATTACCACACGGGCGGGACAATTTTCTGCATAATTTTTCTGCACAGTCCGAAGCAAAAAAGGCTCCCAATGATCCAAGGTTCGGTTTTGACCCAAAACATATGTTCATTATCACTTATTAACCCTAGATTAACAACCCTAAGCTTGAATAATTAAAGTTATCTCATTTCATGACACAAACAAAATATTTTCATGAAATTTCAAAGGGAATGCTCAAGGTATACCTATAGAGTCTCAAAAAATCAAAAAAGAAGAGTCTTCGATGATCAAGGAAGTGCCCTAAGCCTCTGCCTTTGTGATAGACGAAAATCACCACACCAAGGTAAGTGCTTTCCCTCGAAAGCTTGGTTCTTGGAGCTCCAATGAAGGCGGAACACACTCACTCTCCCACAACCAAGGAGGCAGCCCACACACACTCAGAAAACAGAATCTAGAGCTCCCAAGAACACTCTTCCCATTCCCCCAAAGCATGCTACAAGCTCACACAATGATAGAGAAGGGTTTTCAAGAAGGAAAGGTGGAGTCTTTGGCTTAAAAATGGAGAAAAGCTCCAACTTTGCAATGGAGAAGAAGGTGGAAGCCAAGGAGACTCAGAATGTCACGTAGGAAGGCCTCAAAATCTGACCTAGAAGTGTGTGCCCTTTATATTTATAGGGACGCTTAAGTTAATCGCGCAGTATTAGCGTTAATAGCTACGCTCATCATTTTAATCTCAAACTTCATATTCTGAACCTAGCTATTTTTTTAGGATTTTTCATATTTTAATTTTAATTTTTCGTAACACTTTTCCGGTACGCGTTTTCACGCTGATAGTATTAGTTCTGGCATCAATTTTCGTTATTTTGACTTGAAACTTGTTTTACTAGTCTTACATATTATTCTAGGAATATTCGTGAATTTATAATAATTTTTCGGGATACTTCATCGGCATTTATACCGAGTAGCGGAATCGGTATCTGCATTTTTCGTTAGAAAATCAACTTTCAGCATTATTACTCACTTACTATAATTATTAAAGCCTCATAATAATTATTAGAGTCAATTACGGAATTATTTCCTAATTCTCACATTTAATTAATTAATTTCCTTAATTAACGGTGCGAGTTCTTACAATTTGTGTCCAAGTGCTTGATTTGCCGGAAGGTGAAGATTGAACACCAAAAACCGTATGGCAAGCTTCAACCTCTTGAGATACCCTAGTGGAGGTGGGAGAGCATTTCCATGGACTTCGTGGTGGGTTTGCCTATGACTCAGGTTGGTTGTGAGTCTATCTGGGTCATTGTGGACAGATTGACAAAGTCTGCCCAATTTCTTCCGATGAAGGTGAGCTTCTCTACTGAGCAGTTGGCCAGACTATATGTTCGCGAGATTGTGAGGCTGCACAGGGTGGCCGAGAGTATCATCGGTGATAAGGACTCGAAGTTCACATCTCGGTTCTGGGAGGCGCTTGGTCCAAATAGATTGTGATTGTGCTGTGTGTGGACTTTGAGCGGGTGTGGACCTTGGATTGGTTTGATTGCTTAGAGGTAAGCTTTCGTGTCCTCGCTTTAGCCATTGTTGGTTCCACCATGTCCCATGGGGGGATGATTTATATGCATGATGTTGTTTTCATGTATTGCTTTATTAAAATAATATTGAGATGTTATGTGCAAGCACTTATGGTATGCATGTGGTGTTCCACCTATACAGTAAGCCTGAGTATGTGGGGACATACAAGATGGTGAGGCTATGGGTGAGGTGCAAGCAGTGTTCCTTGTACTATTGTGGGGTTGTAGACGTACGTCCTGCATTTCTCTGGCCAGTAGAATAGTTACAACACACATGGCATGATTATCTGTTGCATTGCACTGATTTTGGAACTTATATTGTTGAATTATTTTTAGAACTTATATTGCACATGTAAGTGAGCTTGGGGTGGAAGATCCTTGAGGACCCCTTATCTTACTGAGATTTCTCTTTAGAGATCTCACCCCACGTTTGGGGCACCATTTTCAAGTTCAGGTAATGCGGGGGTTGAGACCTCTAACGACAAGAGGCCGGAGCTTAGTGATATACGTTGTGTTGATGATATGCCTACATGTTTTAGTTATTATTATTGTGTTGCTGTTGTTGAGACTATGTTGGGCTTGTTGCCTTATTTGGTGAGCATGAGGATTGTCCATATCACATTGATTGACTATGTCTTATTTAGATTCGAGTTGTAATAATGTATCAGGATATTATCTGACTATGTGTTGTAGTTCTGAGACTTAGATACTCACTTATTTATATACGAGGTTATTCAGTGTAGATGGCTGTCGTTTGCGACTTACATACAGGCAATGTTTGGAAATGAATTAAGTAATTCAACTTGATAACGATAATGACGTCATAATGAATAAGAAAAAGATATTCCGCATTTGTTATTAAGTGTGACTTAATACGATGACATGTTAACAAACCGGGTATACACGGGATATTACAGAAACCGCCTTCACCAGGGATAATCCTTTTGGTCCTTAGACATACTTCGCATGATTTGGATAACTTCCTGGTCTCTCTGATTTTTCCCCTCTAAGTCAGACTCCATCTCCAAACATTTGACCTCTTCTACGGGGGTCATAATGTCCACTTTGTATTTTAAAATTGTATTTTAAAAAAATTTATTATCTTTTTTCCAAAAAAAAAAATTATATTATCTTTTAATTTTTGCTTTTTTTTAAAAGCAACCAATTACTGGCTATAAAAAAAGCAGCATTTTAACTTTTATTTTAAATTTTGTTTTTTTAAAAAGTTGTTATCCAAATATCTAAAAATTCTTAAAAGGACTTTTATTTTAAAAAAAAAATTAAGAATAAAAGCCCATCCAAACGGGCACTTAAATATGTATATGAATCTTCTATGCATGTTTCATAATTTTATTAATTAAAATATTTTAAAAGATATTACTTTGTTTTAAATATAAAAACAATTAAAATCTTTGCAAGTGGGGTTCACTATCATAATTCATAACCTTTAAATAAAAGACTCAATTTTTTTTCCCACCTACAAATAAATAAAACGTGCAAGAGTGAGAGTGAACTTGATTAATTAAATGTTCCATATCGTGAAACGCTATATTAAAATTGGAGTACTTTTACCAAAAATAAAAATAAAAAATTGGAGTAAATATTATTTTTGGTCCTCATCAAATTGCAGTCAGTGGCGGAGCCAGGGAACATATCCAGCTAGTGCCAAAAGATTCAATTAGTAAAATCTAACTAGTACCAATGTTGTATTATTTTTAAAAATCTAATCAATATTAAGGTCATATTATAATTTTTAAAGAAAATATATTGCATTTTAAAAAATTAGCCGGTGCCAAGGCACCACCTAAGTGACAAGGGGCTCCGCCACTGGCTCTAGTTCCTAACAAATAAAAAGGTTATTTGTGTTCCCTTCATAATGGACCTATTTAGTTGAAATTGTGGTCCCTCGTAAATTCAAAAAAAAACCACATTAGTTCCTCAAAAGAACTAAAATGGGTCAACTTTAAATTTCTTAAGGACTATGAATAGTTTTTTTATATGTTAGGGACTAAAGTTGATATCATAAAATTTGCTGAGGACCAAAAAAAGATATTTAATGTTAAATTTGTTTGACAAGAGAATCTCAAGTTATAAATGCCGAATCATTCATATATGGTTGCGCCGAATTCTGATGCTTGGTTGATGTGATTTAAGAGGGATCAAATCAATAAAGTTGTCACGCCGTGAGGATAAGAGTATCATGTAAGGGTAGAATATAATGCATGCAAATAATTGAGGTGTACAAACCTAAATTCTATTTACTGGACCGTATTCTATGCTAATTAATGAACAACAACTTAATATTAGTACTTGTTTGAATTTTTCTTTGAACAAATTGAAGACACGAATGCTAAAAATATGCGGTCATGAGTAATTGTAGTTGGATATTGTAGATATATATAAATTAAGAGTAAGGTTACAGTTACAACATTTTTTTTTACAATTTTTTACAATCATGTCTTATCACCCTGCCAATGAACGGTTATTATTTTTTCAAATTAAACTCATCAATTAATTATTAATTTAAAATAAATAATAACTGCTGATTGACGAAAATCAACGGTGATAAGGTACGGTTGTAAGAGGTTGTAAAAAAAAAGTTGTAATTATAACCTTCCTCATAAATTAATTGATGAAGCTCTTGAATCTACAATTAATTCAATAAATTTTTTTGAACATATTAATTACTACTTATAGGGAAAATTTGAGGGAATGGTTGTTCCGGTTCAAGGTTATGGAACGTCTTTAGATTCGGTGAGGATTAAAAAAAGTTGTTAATTTAATTTTGACCTGAAAATAAAATGAGAATAAAAAATATTTTAAATATAACCTACGTATTAAAATTAATTTAAAATTTTAATTATTTATGATGTAAAGAAGGAAGAGAAAAATTAAGAGAGAGGGAAGATTTGGTACTATTTTGACATCTTTCATCCATCACCAAATCTCTATACATACCCATCCTTGGGTTGCTACATCATATAACAATAACAAACTAAGGAAAATAATACTCTCATGCTACATGAGAGTACATCATTTTTCTACATAAATTCATTTTCCGTGCCAAATAATTTTTTTTTCTTTTTAAATATAAAATATGGGACCCACATTTAACTTTTCTCTATTATTTTTCTCTCCTATAATCCTACAACATAAGAAAAGTTAAACCCACAAACTAATTAACAATAATTAAAATGACAATTGAAAAGGAGAATATATAGTAAAATACAAGGTGACTTGTTTGACTTTTGGCCATCCCCTCTTACTTGAGCTAATATCGCTACATTCCCCGATTATTTTACTTTGAAAACGAGGAGGGCCTTTTTAAGTGCAACCCTCGCAGATAGTATTTACTATTTAGTGCAATGATTTTATTATAACTATATATTTTGGGAAATAGAAAATTGTAATATTAAAGTTATTTTTTTTTCTTTTTCCACATCAGTCATCAAGTTTTTGAGAAGAGAGAAGAAGAAGTAACTTTAGTATTATAACTACATACTCTCCTGAATACATAGCTATAATAATACTGATATAACACCTCACAATTCTAAATTAAATATTAATATACTAAATGAGCAATTAATTGAAGAACTAGTGAAAATCATGAAAATTAGGCTAAATACAAAGAAAGGGCAAACGGTAATTAGCCAACACACAACCCTAGGAAGATAAAAATTGGGTAGAAGGTCTCAGATAATAAAAATAACCCAGGAAATGGATTCAGAATGAAAAATTGAGTGGATAGGCAATTTTCAGAAAAATCAGTGAATAGTGTTTTTCGCGGGTAAAAATATTGCGGTACAATTGCACCGTAAAATGTTCCAGTTGAATTTTGAGCTATAGGTTTCAAATATGAATTATAAATGGTCTATAGGACTAGGAAATATGATTTTTGATAGATTTTGATGGAATTAAGTCAGTATGGGGAAGCGTGCCAACGGCGCGCGCAATAGCTTAAAACAGTGTTTTCTCCGAACGACCGGGAACCTCTGGATTCATCTGATCAAGTATAATTAAAGGACATTAGTTAATTTTAAAAATTGGAGTTGCTAAATAAGTTTTGAATTTTTGGACGTTTAGTGAAAGTCGGATGAATTTTACATCGCGTGAGGTGGCGTGGGACTCACCCCTCTTAAGTTCACTTATTCACCTAAGCTATTCACTATTCACTATCACTTTCACCTCACCTTCTCTCTCTAAAAACCGTGACTTTCTCTCTCCTCACACCATTTCCACTTCAAATTTTCATTTCATCACAACTTAGTCATTTTAGCACCAAATAAAGTGATTCTTGTCTTGAAACTTGATTGGAAAACACCTTCTAAAGCCATTGGCAGTACTCTTGAGCCTTGAAATCGTGTGTGTGAGGAGATCTTGGCCATTTTCAGCAGCGATTCTGGGAAGAAAAGTTGTGTTCTTGGAGCTTCAAAGTGTTCCAATGGTGGAGTATAGTTAGGAGGAGTCTTGTATCTACCATTTGGGTTAATGTTCTTGCATTTTAATTGGTTGAATGTGATGATTTGATTTTGAGACCTAAACCTTGCATGGTTGATGTGTGATGTTAGAGAGCTCAATTGGAAAATGTGTATTAGATGATACTGTCTTAGAATGATGTATTAAAGCTAGAAATGCAATAAAAATTATTGAGGAAAAATATGAATTTTTAACTTAGAGAAAATTTGAGGTGTCATGATTTTGAAAATTGAAAATATGTTGGGATTAGATTGGTGAGTTGTTGTATGATTGTATGTGGGTATAATGGAATTGTATGAGATGTAGAGTGTTAAAATTGGATGAAATCCCTTGGGATTGCATAGGGAACAATTCGGCCATTGAGGGAATTTTAAGGATTTGATGTTGTTGACATTGTAGGAATGATGCAAAATGTATTAAATGGTAGTTAGATGGGTTGTGTTGTGGTTGGAAAGTGGAAGAACCAATGAAAAATAATAAGTTGTGTCATTTGACATAAAAGAACCTAGAGGAAATATATAGCAAAACGATGCGTAAAAGACGTAAAACGGAAAAACGACGATAGAACTAGCATCTTGGCAACCTAAGGAAGCATAATAAAATGAGAAAGAAAATTTAGAAAGTTAAATCTCAAATTAACACTACTATGGCCGAACCATCAAGGAGGATGGGGAGGATTTCGTGTTTTTCGCATTTTGATGAAAATTGATGTATACTGATGGCTGTATATGATTGCATAGGTTGCCGTACGTCGACTTGAATCCCGAACAGTGAATCAGTGGATTGCCCTTGGTCCTGGACCAAGGGGATTGAGGTAAGTGATTGGACCAATGCATGCATAATTGTGAATTAGCATGTATTGTTTGAGTTTTAAGTGATTGTGAATGTCCTCTGTGTAGGCATTCTGTCGAGTACCAAGTTTGAGGAATAAGCTGCCGCGGAGCTAAGTGGAATAACAGTTAAGGTAACCTCTTGGTACTGGGGCTTGTTCCCCTTGTGCGTTCCACCACACCCGTTGAGGGCGATGGTAGGAAATGTGTATGAGTAGTGTAGAACAGTATGAGCATACATGTAGCATTTATGAGGGTACTTATGTACTGAATCTCTGGCCAATAGATAGTTAGCCTTCGGGCAAGTTCTGGACTTCCACTGGATAGGTCTTCGAGAGGGAGTTCCAGTTGACCCAGGATCGTGGTGTGTAATCCGGATAGGAGCACACTAGGAAGTCTCGGGTGTATATGGATGGGAGGGGTACCTTGGTTGTGGTTCTAGGAGCACGCCTTGGATGATACCCGCAGGCTTATATGCCGAGGACGTTGTGTGGTATGGTAGCTACCAGCCCGCTTCGTCGTAGTTTGTATTCCGATAATTCTCATTTTCTCTAAATCCCTTGCTTTATCCCGTTTTAAGTAATGTTGTTTTATATTATTTGTATGCATCGAAGTGAACCATTGGGCGGAGTTTTCTCCAGAACCTCTGGGTTACTGAGACATATTCGTATATCTCACCCCATCTCGGGGACTTTATTTCGGAGATAGCAGTGGCACAGGAGTGGCGGACAAGAGGCCCATAGGATGAGTCATGGAGCATTATCATAGTAGTTTATATCATTAAAGTTCATGTTAAAGTTGTAAATTAAAGTATGAGTTTGTAAATTTAATTTAAAGTTTGAAGTTGTAATTTGTAACATGCAAGTTAAATGTTGTAATTATACAAAGGATGCATGATGTATTATGATGGAAGGGCTTTAGGCCTATTTTAAGTTTATGATTATTTGTATGATGAAAATATGCATGAAATTCAAGTTGGTGATTGAAACCATTTAAAGATTTAAAGTTATTTATGTTGTAATAAATATGAATTGTGTTGGGTTGTAAGAGCCCCGAGGCATTGCTGGTCCTTGTGTGTGCCACCCAATGATTTATAATGATTATTAGGTACATTTGAGGTCACATAACTACTAGTGAAAATTGGGAATTTTTGTAAACACAAAGGAAACTCTGGCGAATTTTCTGTAGAATTGGCATATTTTAGGTGAATTTCGGGAGAGCATATCTCCCTCCATAGAGGTCCGATAGGGACGTGCCATACACCATTTTGAAGCTTGAGATGTCCCCTACATTGTATCAAAATATTAGAAATTTTAGAGTGGTGCACAACCCTGTGTAGGCCATGGAAGGTTGCTGCCTTGTTTTGCCCTACACTTGGGGGCTGTTCTGGTCCGTTTTGGGAAATTTATTCCCGCTTCGTTTATTAGTCAAATTAAGTGTATTATATATCAAATCGAAGATTGAGGTGTCTAGTTTATGGTATAATGATTTGAGAACAAATGGATGAGTGAATTAGGTGCAGAAACTCAACGAATGAGGGATGTTTGGAGCTGTTTTGGGGTTGGTTGGTAGTTTTGCTTGTCCAACTTCAAACGGCGATAACCGGAACAAACGAGCTCGGAACCAAGAATGTGATAGCTTTCTAGAAAGGTAATTAAGTAAGAAAGAAAGATAGCAAGATATGAGGGACTGAATTTTTACTGTGCGTCCGCAGAAATTTAGAGACCGAACCATGTTCGGATGTGTAGAACGCACAAAAGTGTGAAATTGGCTAAGTGGGTTTATGGGAACCCCTTAGTGTCTTATTATAAGTCAAGTAAACTATAAAAATAGTATAGACAAGTATTCCGCAAGAGTTTACAGTTACGGTCACAGCTCTTAATTATTACGCTTTTTATGTTTTCAACTGCTCGCGTAATAATCGGAAAAGGTTTATTCGCATTTTTATAAATGAATTGTTGTGATTGTAACTGTGCTTAATATCATAATTAATGTTAACAATACCGGTGTACAACGGGCTGTTACAACTGAGACCCTAGTAAGTGGTAACAAACTGGCCCTTGTATTAGTTAATTATGACTCAAGCTAAAGGAAAAAGAAACTTGCAACTTAGAAAACAAGCTAATTAACATTAAAAATAAAAAAATAAAATTCAAAAGCTTACCCAATTGGGCGCACAAATGAAACGCAAGTGGAATTAAGCCTATTCTAAAGCTGACAGTATTAAAAATGGAGAGAGAAAGAAAAAAAAGAACCAGGGAGAGAATAAGAGGATCTTCTAGAATGGAGTGTGAAGAAGGCGAAGGATACTAATATTGAAGATGAGACTATGGATGAGGAGATGGCGGAGAAAACTACTATTATGGCTCGGGTTGTAAGGTCCCCTCTGTCTGGTGAAGTTTCAGGCAAGACCAAAGCTTGCCCAATAATGTTGGCAAATGTATAGTCTCCTATAAGGAAATAGTCCTCCAACTTAATGGGGACGATGAGGATAGCCATACCGATGAAGAGGACTCGATGGCTATTCAGAGAAAGGAAGAGGAAGATGAAGAGAATGATGATCTAGATAAGGAGAGTCTTGTGCAGCAAGCTAATCCCCTTTGTCCAGTGTACCATTTCTCAAAGAAGCAACATAAGGAAGACTACAAAAGGTGGAGAAAAGCTTTAATTATTAAGCTACTAGGAAGGAAAATTAGCAATCGATTCCTCATGATCAGATTGAGAAATTTATGGGGCTTAACTGGTGGAATTGAGGTTATCGATCTTGACAATGGTTATATATTAATTAATTTCCAATAGGAGAAGGATTATTTTCACGTTCTCCACGAAAGCCCTTGGATACTAGTGGGCCACTATTTGGTGGTGTAGAGATGGAGGACAATATTCGATCCTTATGATGAACAAGTCAAAAGGCTAGTTGTCTGGGTTCAAATTCCGAGTTTGCCTCTAGAGTTTTACTCAACCCAGCATCTATGGGTAATAGGTAATTTATTTGGCAAAACCCTCAAGGTGGACAAGATATCTCTCAAGAAATCTAATGGAGGTGAAGGAGAATACACATAAAAGGTTAAATATGCTAGAATTTACGTTGAATTTGATTTGAGGAAAAGCTTTATCTCTCAGTTCCAATTAGGAGATAAGATCCTGGATGTTGTCTACGAAGGATTGCATTTGATCTGTTTTAGTTGTGGGAGGTATGGACACAAGCAAGATTTATGCAATGAACAGGTTAAGAACAGGAACCAAAAGTCAAATCTGCCACCAGAAACGATTTAGAGGTTGCATTTGCTCCTGGATGGTTGTTCAGAAGCAAAACATATGAAGGAGGCCAAAGGTTATCATCCAAGCCCAATCGATGGGGAAGAATAAATTACATCTGATCCATCAAAATGCAAGACAGAATCAAATGTCCAAGATGGCGAGTAGGTCCAGTGGAGGTAGTTTCAAGACTAGGTTTGACATCCTGGAAAATGCAGATGAAAATGCGGGAGCAGGTGTAAAAGACTCAGAGGAGCAGGTTTCACCTCCCATCAAAGAGTTTACCCCTTCGAGTAAGGGCAGAGGATCAGCTGATAAACATACAACACTATAGTATGCTAAGCACGCTAAAGGACCTACAGGAAAAGGAAAGGTTATACCCTATAAGGATAGTGGAACGAAAAGCAACACCAGATTGGGTCACGGGGAAAGTTAGACCCAAGTAAAATTTACAGCAACGTAAGGGCCTAAGAAAAAGTCTTAGCCCAGCCCTAGCTCAAATCAGGTAGTAGCTTCCTAGCGACTATAGTGACTGAATCCGATTCGGACAATGAATTAGCAAAGAAGTTATAGCTCAAAATTCAAAAGGAACAAACGGAGCAATAGATGTTCTTTCTAATGCGACACAAGTCTAAGTCCCTACACGAAGAAGCATTGAATAAAGCCATTGATTGCATGCAACCTAGAAGCTCAGGTGTCTCCAGCTTGATTAATTCAACCTAGAAGCTCAGGTGTCTCCAGCTTGATTAATTCAACCTTGGCAGAAAAAGAAAAATATAGCCTTAGAAAAACATGTGCAAAGATCAAAGAGAAATAATGCTACGAAAATGGAAAAGGTGGCCAGGGCTCTTCAACCGCTTGTTGAGAGGAAGGATAATGGGAGTATTGGATCTCAGGTCTCCAATATACTCCCCTCATGTGCCTAATGAATGTACTCGTATGGAATTGCCGGGGTGCAGCTAAGAAGCACTTCAAAAGAATAATGAGAACCATGACTAAGAAGCATAAGTTTGATATGGTTGTGCTGTTAGAACCGAGAGTGAGTGGATTTCGTGCATCCAAGATCACTCGTAGCTTGGGATATGATGACTCTATTATAGAAGAAGCGGTGGGTTTCACCGATGGAATTTGGATCCTCCGAAACCAGTTCAGCTTCTCAGTGAAGCTCATTGAGAAAGGTGATCAATTTATTTTGGTGCAAATTTCTATCCCCAATAAACAGCCTTTCTTGTTCATAGCAATTTATGCCAATCCTAGAAATGAAAAACGGAAAGCTCTATGGGATGAACTTCGCAGCTTTCACTCGGTGTTTCATGATCCTTGGATGCTCGTTGGAGACTTTAATGAGATTATCTCACTAAGTGATAAAAGAGGGGGAGCGCATGCTGACCTTGGCAGATGCTCTGCCTTTTCCACTGTCCTGGATGACTGTTAACTTCTGGATCTTAGAAGCTCTGGTCCTTTCATCACTTTGAAGGGTCCTAAGTTCTCCCACCTAGATCGTGTCCTCAAGAGACTTGACAAAGTTGTGGCTAATGCTCAATGGAGGCTGAATTTTTAAGAAGTTGTTGTTCAGGTAATCCCTATATTGTACTCTGATCATAGTCTTCTTCTTCTCTCTAGTCAAAGACTCAACTGATTGGGAGACTAGACTGTTCAGGTTTTTCCCTCCCTTGTTAGAACATCCTAATTTTTAGTAAGTCCTGGAGAAAAACTGGAACCATTAGAATGATACTTCTACTAACCACTCTGAGTTAGCCCCCATTCCGAGGGACTGGAATTACAACACTTTTGGCATCATAAATAGAAGGGAATATTCTCTTATTCGAAGGCTTGATGGTATCCAAAGAAGTCTGGAAAGCGAATTCAACTCCTTCTTAACTAAATTGGACACTAGGTTGACGAGTGAGCTTAATGAAGCTATGGAGCTTAAAGAGCAGTTGTGGTACCATAAATCTAGAGCTTCTTGGATTCGGGATAGGGACCACAACACAAAATTTTACCATATCACTGCCATTGCTAGGAGAAGAAGGAATACGATCCTTGCTATGAGGAAAGAGGTGGGGATTTGGATAATAAGTGATGAACTCTTAAGAACATGATGACCAGCTTCTAGGGCCATAGCAACCTGCAGAGGATGCGTCTAAGGACACAATACTGTTCTAAAACATGAAAGCTAAAATTTTTCCTGACAGTACAAGGGCCATAGCAACCTGCAGAGGATGCGTCTAAGGACACAATACTCAGATTGGAAAAGGACAAATATGGTAGTTCGCTATTATATTTTTGTCATTCTTTCCAAACACTTGCATAAGAAAATGCACATGGTTAAGAGTGAAGTAGAGATGCTTCAGACTCTTAATGACATGGTTACTGTGTCTAAGCAGCTCTGCTAGACAAAATGTAGTTATCGCAGTTTGCTAAAAGTCTTGTTAAATACAAGGGAAAACCAAGGGTGGTAACAAGAACAAAATAACTTGGTGATTAGTTGTCAAACTACTTGCTATGAAGAAGCCGCAAGGCAGGTGCTTTAAGAGCAGACTGAAGGGACACTGAAAGAAAAATTGCCCAGGGGTGATGAAAAGAACCAGACATGGGTATATTAAGGCCTGATCAGTGAATGAATCATTGATTCAGGAATCACTGATTGTGTTTGTTACTCTTTGCAGTAGTTCAAGCATGGTATGCCTGTCAGTAGTGGACAAAGATATTTTAAACTTGAAAATGGGGACTTGTGTCTGCATTTACAGTAGGACAAGTTATTTAAAGACAATGGTTTTGGGTGACTATTTATTTATTTCAGATTCCAAGAGGAGTTCAACTATTGTTATTTGTTTTGGTTAAAACATGGTTTGACAATGCAATTGATTCCTCAATTACATTTCGAAGTTCATCTTCGTCTTGTTTTTTCTGGTACATTATTTAAATAGTCTTTATTACCTATGTCCTATACCCTATTAAATTTGTTATGTTGAATGGAAAAGAAGATGAACAAGAACATTCACCAAAGAAATATATTTTTTGGCTTTTATGATTGAGTCAGATTACCCCAAAAAGGAAACATGATTTGGTTAGAAGAGTGACTGAAAGTTCAATAATCTTTTAACTAAAAGCTACATGTTGGTCCTATTTGGAAGGTAAAATGGCCAAACAATCCTACAAGGCCAGAAAGATTTGCGCAACTATTCAACTGGAACTGGTACATACTAATGTATGTGGACCAATTAGCGTTCAAGCCAGGAGAGGTGATGAGTACTTCATTATATGAATGTTTACTCTGGATTTGGACAGATGAACCTAGTGCGCCATAAGTCTAAAGCTTTTGGAAATTTTCAAGAGGTTTAAGTCTGAGGCAGGAAAGCATCTAGGTGTTCAAATCAAAATACTTTGGTCTGACTAAAGTGTTGGCTACCTGTCTGGTAAGTTCAGGTCTTACCTGATTTAAGAGGGGATAGTTTTCGTAACTGTCAACTCTAGGAACTCATTAGTTGAGTGAAGTTGCAGTATGCAAAAATCAAATATTTATAGACTTGGTGAAGATCATGTTCAGTTATTCATCTTTGCCAATGTTTTTCAAGGGAGATGCCTAGGAGAAGGAAATGTTCCTTCTTAACTTGGTTCCGCAATGTTTATTGTAAAGACACATTAAGAATTATGGAAAAGGTGCAAGCCCAGGTCAAACCATATTCGGATTTAGGGTGCTACGGCACACGTCCTACAACAACAGTCAAAAAAGACGGAATCTTGTATCGAAGAGTGCATATCTTTTGGCTACCCTAAGAGAACCAAGGATGATTTCTTATTTAGTCCTAAGGACCAGATGATCTAAGTGGGTGGTATCAACACTCACGTGATTTTCTTAAAGGAGGACTAGATGAGAATTTATAAGCTCTTAAGTAAGGTTATTCTTGATCAACAGTTTTCAGAATCTCTAGAAGCTTCATCCGTTGTTCCCTTGATTGTTCAAAGAAGGGAAAAATATATCTCTAGGTGAACAAACAAGGGAACCGTAATTGGAAATTCAACATGATAATATATAAGTGAAACTAGTAGAAATATTAGTATCACATGTGGAAGAACAATATCAAGAATAAGTGGACCCAATCTTGGATCTACTTGTAAATACGCAAGGTCTTGTGCGGTACATTCGTAGTGGGAGAGAACATTGTTAACTCTCAAGTTGTCTCTTGTTGAGTGATATTGATCCTACTAGTTACGATAATGCACTAGAAGATGTTGTTGCTCAAGCTATGAACAATGAGATGAAATACTTGTATTTCAACTCCGTTCGGTCCTAGTAAAGACACTAAAAGGGGTAAAACCCACAAGGTGCATGTGGAGATAAAAGGAAAAGAGAGGATGGACAGGAAGGTGAAAACCTTCAAAGCTAGCTTGGAGGCAATTTTTGCCAGACGTCATGCTTGAGTCGATTCAGATTCTCTTAGTTTCTATAAGTCTCAATTATGAGATTTCATTTTGGGAGTTGGATGTCAGGATATCTACATACAACAACCAAAAAAGTTTATAGCAAATGGGCATGAACACACGGTATGCAAGTTGTGAAAATTTATTTCATAGACTTAAGCAAGCATCCAGGTCTTGGAACATCAGTTTTGATCAGGTTATCAAAATTTTGATTTTGAGAGAAACTTGATGAATGATGTGTATTTGTATGTAAAGGATCCAACGGAAGACAATAGATTTTCTGGTACTTTATGTAGATGATATGCTCCGTATTGGAAACAATGTGGAGGTAATATCAAGCATAAAGAGTTGGCTAAGTTAGTGTTTTGGTATGGAAGTACTGGGGAAGCCAATTATATTCTTGGTATAAAACTCTTATGAGATCGGAAGAATAAGTTGTTGGCATCACCTCAGGCTACTTACATTGACAAAACTCTTGCCAAAATTCAACATGAGAATCCTAATAGAAGAATGATAATTCTCATATATGGAATTCATGTTCTTAAGGAGTAACCAAAGACTTCTGAGAAGGAAGAATGCATGAGCAGGATATCTTATGCTTTGGCAAAGGTAGTCTCATGCATATCATGTTGGGCGTTAAACCAGACATCTGTCACGCAGTGGGAGTAGTGAGATGGTACCATTTTGAACCTAGAGGAATACTAGATTATTGTTAAGCATGTACTCAAGTAGTGAGATTATATGCTGGTATATTCTAGTGGGAGTCTTGAAAAGCTGAGTTTTCATAAATTCGGTTATTTCAAGTGGATATTGACTCAAGAAAATCAACCTCGAGCTATGAGTTTTACTCAATTAGGATATGAATAGAGGTGGATCTTGTAGACCCAGTTACTAAGAGTTTGTCTGAACTTGTGTTCAAGGGACATGTTACTTCTTTGGGTCTTAGGAGGATCCTAGACTTGCATTAAGCAAGTGGGAGTTATTGGTTTCATTGTGCTCTTGGAGTAAGACAATGAAACAATAAAATTATTTTCTGAATTTCATAAATAAGGTTTTATTTATTTATTTTGCGCACTATATACAAACATCAAGGCCCCGATCAAATTGTGGAGTATATGATCATATGGATACGTTCATGGAGGACATGATCATAGGTTCTCTCAATTGATGAACAGATTCACAGCTGTTAAATAAAGCTGGGCACTTTATTTAGGCTGCAATATTTTATGAAATGATTTTGTCCGAATCATTGTAAAATATTGGTGTGAATTAACATTCACATTGAAAGGATCAAGGAGATATTTGATTAAGGTTGTTTTTCTGTCATAAGGTATCAAATCTTCAGTTAACTATAGTTATGTAATTGTTCTTAATCCTGAGTTTATTTTAAATAGGTAATCAAATAGTTTTCATTCTTTGATTTACCAACGGGTGAGGTTCGATCTATTGACGGCCAATAACTCGGTATTTTGGGAGTGAGATTATTTGATTATCGGTATTTATGAGATAAACAACATGAAATTTGTAGGATATGTTCCATTGATATGTTTCGGTACTTGGATATTAAAGACACTGGCCAGTGCAAGTAATCAATTAGAGAAACTATCATAGTCAAGAGAATAAATAATTGATTGAGTTACAGAAAATTTGTCAATCAATTATAGACATTCTATAAAGGGGCGATGCATATTCATGTTATAAGTGTTATTAATCTTGGAATTCAAGTTCGGCCTTTTAGTGGAATAGCACCGAATTAGATAATCATTCATTTATTATCAAGAGCCTTGATTAATAACAGATGGTAGATCCCCAGGCTAGCTCAATAAAAGGGATGGGACAATTTCAGTTGATGACGACTAGTGCGATACATGGACTTGGGCTTTAGGCTCAAGTTTGTACTCAAGAGCAAGTGGGAGATTGTTGGGTTTCTGCTATTTCACTAAAGCCCAATAGGGTCAAGAGTGTAAGAAGAGCACAGGAAATCTAAAGCCCATTCAGTTTAGGGTTAGGGTTTCTTGGGACCCATATATATTCTACGTTTTAGTCATCAGCCTTGTCTAGAGGTTATCACTTGGTGGTTGCAGGCTGATGTATGGTCATCTCCCTGAAAGTGAGAAAGTGCGCACACACTTCCCATTTCCCCTTGAGTCATAGTCTGGAAGATCTGCCACGGTCCAGCATCAAGGGATTTGTTCGTGCTGCGGCGCTGAGGTGAGCAGTTCGTGAAGAGGAATCATATAAGGGAAGATTCTACACGAGATCTGCGCACCAAGAGGTAATCGTGAAACGATGATGATTCGGTAAGCATACCAACGTACTAGGTCCTAAATCGCTTCCGCATAAATCCAATAGTACCTACAATAATAAGTGGACCAATATTATATCTCAACTCAAAATCTCAAGTTTGTAAGTATATGGGTCTTTCGGAATTATATTATCCTCACTTTGTCTATCTAATCAATGTGAGACTTAACCATTTATTCACACTTGAATATTTCCAACAAATTCATCAAAATCATATTACATTTATGGGAGAGATCAAAATTTATTATGAGAAAGATAAGAATACACAATACGTCAACACTTACAAAAATTTCTAAACCCCAGAATGTCATATATACATCGTCTCACTATTTCTCAACCAAACGGGTTTTCTCAACTCTTATTTATACAAAAAATAAAAATTAACGCAATATCAATTAATAAGAAAATAATTTTCCACCATCGATTCAGCAATTATATGATATTAATTCAGGAAAAGTAATTTTTTAATCATTATAAAAATTTTCTATCAATTACATTAAATATTCTATCAATAAACTCTTTGAATTACTCTATAATGAATGAGATAATGCTATCACATGTTTGAGGGATTGACCAAAGAGACAGATATCCCACATCTTGGAATTTATAGCCAGATGTGTGTGTGTGCGTGTGTGAAATGAAGGGATGTTGAAAGGTATTGCCAAAGGAGGGCTACAACCTCTACATCTGTACTACCCAAATGCAGTGGGTAACTGCAAGCTTTGTTTTCGCTGCACTGTGAGTAATTTAGTTTTGTTCAAGGTTTCCAGCTACGCATCCTTCTCTTCGTCTTTTCCCATGGCTTGATGTTATTTTTTAATTTTTAAATTTCTCTATTTCATTGTGTTTTATTTTGCAGGTGCAAGCGAGGTTTTTATTTATGTACGAGAATCGATCAAAAACAGAAGGTTATAAGTGGTAATGGGCCGAGGCTAATAATGATGTTGCAATTGGGCTCTTTATTGCATTTGTGGCCTTTAAGAACAAAGTAATATTATTTTTTAGCATAATTATATTTATAAATTCTTACAAACTATATTATCTATTCTAAAAAATACAAACACTTAAGTGTCTATTTTTTGGAGTGCAGTATAGTTTGTAAATAAAAAAATCTGTAAATATAACTTACCCCTATTTTTTATATTTTATAAGAAAAAAATGTACAAGCATTATACATGGACATGATCATTTTGTTGGAATATTCACTTGAGGGGAAGATCGAGGGGAAGATTATTGGAATATTCCAGTGTAATGAGTCTCACCTGAGTTGGTAATATGCTAAGTAAAGTACATATAAGTAGGAGAACATATGAATCTAATGCCTTAAGGTTTTGAGTTGAGACATGGTGTCAGACCCACTTGTTATGTTTGGCCTAACTTAGTCCATTGATGTCGGTCTCCTGCTAGGGACTCTTTCTGGACCCGCCTAAAACATTTGATACTATTGTCAAACGTAAAAATCTTACATTGAATATTCATTTTGTTGATCTTCATCAATTTGACAATTATAATTTATTGAGAATTTAAAATTAATTAAAAAGTGTGACATGATACATTATAACGGTTAGATTCACAAAAATCAACGGTTAGGATTTGATATATATATTTTTTAGTTTAATACTGGTGTCAAAGGATCATACCCCTATATATACAGTGTAAGAATAATAAGTTTTACCCCAAATCTTAACAATTGATTTTCGTAAATCTAACAGTTATAATTTATTAGAAATTAATAATTAATTAATAAGTGTGACTCAAAATAATTATATATAACCATTACATGTACGAAAATCAACGATTGAGATTTGATGTATCATTTATTATTCTTACACAAATTTAAGTTTTTTATGTCTATATATATATATATATATATATATATATATATATATATATATATTGTCGAATATAATGTACGGTTTGACGCGGTCAAAAATTTTGCAATGTGTTTTACTGGGAATACATGGTGCAAATGTTAAAGTTATTTTTTTTTCTCTCTTCATCACCAGATAATTTCTAAAAAATTTTTTTTTCAGAAAAATGAGAAAAAAAGTAACTTTACATAGTTATAATTCTGAAGCGAGAAAAAAAAGACTTTAACATTTGTAGTATGTATTCTCGGGAATATATACTACAAAACTTTTGACCGCAGCAAACTTTTTTTTTTGTGAGGTGACCGCACCAAACTTTACACCAAGTGACATTACAAATCATTTTGCGATATATATATATATATATATATATATATATATATATATATATATATATATTCTAATTTTTATTGCTAAAATTACTTTGAACAATGTTGACAAAATTGGGTAATAACAACAATCATAAAACCTAAAACCTTAAGATGTTATATTAATTTTGGCTCGAAATAATTAATTGGATTTTTTCACCCTTTTCCCCCTTATTAATTATTTAATAACCATTTTGTCCCTCACTCAGAACTATCTACCAATCTCCTCTTTAATCGATTAAGCCAAAAATTTAATCGATTAAATGGTCAAAATAGGCAAAAATAGTTGATTTGTAGATTTAGTCGATTAAATCTCCCTATTTAATCGATTAAATCTCTCATACATAAAGTTGTTCTTCTGATAAAGAGGAAGATTTAATCGATTAAGTTGAAGATTAAATCGATTAAATCTTTATTTGATCATTTAATCGATTAAATATTCAATTTAATCGATTAAAGAGGGGCAGATTGGTAGATAGTTTGCAATCAAGGAAAAATGATTATTAAATAATTAATGAGGGGGAAAGGGGTGAAAAAGACTAATGAATTATCTCTCTACTTCCTAATTTAAAATTAAGTGCACAAGATAATTGTTGTTCGTGATTAATTAAAGAATGGTGTATTTCTAAATGATGGATTCCATTAAAAAATTCCTCAAGGGCATTTTATGAAATAGAACATAAAAGTATCAAACCACTGTTTCATACTTTAGTCCTGAATTTCATTTGTATTCGGGTTGGATGACTTCGGCTTTTATTATGGTTTTAATTTTCAGAACTCGAAACCCGACCCGAACTCACCCTTTTCTTTAACTTTTAACCTCACGACGCGAAGCAATCCAGTTTTTTGGATGATGTGGGGTCCATCACTCTCCTCAAAGAGTTCATTCTTACCACTCATTCGTAAATTCCCATATTCTCGATTAAATTATATGATTCTTACTTAATCTTTTTTTTTTTTGGTAAACTACTTAATCTTTTTTTAACCATTATATGATTCTTAATCTATTTTTGAGCAATATTATTCCCAATACTGCTGAACAAAATTTTAAAAGGCAATTAAAAATTTATATAAAGTAACAAATTAAAGTTAAGCGAAGCTGAGAAAGAAAGGGAAGAAAGGACAGAGATGATGTATCAGATAAGAGAAAAGCGAATCTGATCTTTTTGCATTAAAGAAAGAAAGTCAGTCTTATCAGATCTTTATAGAGCAATCTTGATAAGCGTGACTATGGTTACAATCGAAGGAGAGAGTTACAAAAGTGAACAGAAAAGTTACAAAAAGAAAGAACTTAAGTGAAGCTGTTATTGACAGCTGTAACAAACTTGGAAAGTTGTTACTAAACAGCTAAAACCGATCCCACTAAATCAGGAAAGTAGTTGAACTACTTTCATCATATCACTATCTA
>JAVKPL010006278.1:0-26377 GCA_032173675.1 Gastrolobium villosum
ACATTGATAAATAGAAAAAAATTAGAATTATAACACAAAAAAATAACGTTTTGAACTATACTAGTTGTCGAGCAATTATGGTTTATGTATGATATTTCTCACCCAATCTCAAGATATCAAATATTTGAATTATTCGAGAGAGAAAAAGGATAAATAATAATTAATATCATTAAATCCTCTATTAATTTTCTGGAAAATGTATTAAGTTCATTTAGTCAAATAATAACTAATATGTATGATAGTTATTTGTGTGATGCTATATTTCAGTGCCACAAATTTAAAAATATAAATTTTATTGTCGATCATAACAAATTGATTCTTGATTTTTATTTTTCTTTCAAAAATTGAAAATTTAATGAATCTGATAGGACCTCGAATAAATAATTTTCATCTAATGAAACATCAATCTTATGTTGATGCATTTAAGATTGGATTAGAAATATCCGTGCGTGCGTGCATTTGTCATTTTGGACTTTTTAGACTTATTTCATAGTTTTGAAATTTTAGTTAATATCTATTTTTTTATATTTCCATTTTTTCTTTGATTCTCTTTTGGTTGTACATTATCTTCTTTAGCTGCACATGATTCCTTTTCATTATTTTTTTTATTTAAGACTTGGAGAATCCTATTATTATTTAATTTTTTTTGGTTAAATAAAATTTAGAAAAGATAAAGCTATAACCAAGAACATATATTTTTTTTTTTCCTTGTATTTGAGTCTTATTTCTGTTTAGCCAACGGGACAAAAATAGTGCTTTGATATTATTTCTATTCCTCAAATTTTGAATCTTTTGAAAATAAAATAACATCTAATAGACATTTTGAATAGACATTTTTTAAAAAATTACTTCAAATTTTAAATCTAGAATCATTTTTTTTGATTATCTTTATGTAATCATGGATATTTTAGTTTATTTCTTTCGCATTAAGTGCGAAAAAAAAAATGACATTTGCAAATTAAACCAATCACCTCTTAAAATCAGTAATCACATATATTTTTTTTTTCACAATAATTTGCATATTATTAACCTTACATGACATATACAAAGCAGTGCATAAGGAAATAAAAATGAAATATATTAAAAGTTTGATGTGAATTTTGTGAAAAAAATATTCAATTACTATTTTGTGAATTTTTTTTATCCATGAACTTCTCTTCATTATTGCTAGCTACACTAGGCAATTTTATTTTGACGATCAACATTAAATTCGTTTATTCAAATAATGATTAACACATTAAATTATCAATTACAGATTGACTTTTCTCCCAAAGAATTCAAATGTTTGAAAACAAAGATAATAAAGATTAATTAGTATATAATAATTAAAATTTAATTGAAAATGTATTAAGTTCATTTAGTCAAATAATATCTAATATGTACGATTTATTTGTGATGCTATATTTCAGAAGTACCACAAATTTAAAAATATAAATTTTATTGTAGATCATAACAATTTGATTCTTGATTTTTATTTTTCTTTAAAATCAAAATTTAAAACTTAATCAAATTTAGAGGACCTCGAATAAATAATTTTCATCTAATGAAACATCAATCTTATGTTGATGCATTTAAGATTGGCTTAGAAATATCCGTGCGTGCGTGCATGTGTCATTTTGGACTTTTTAGGCATATTTCATAGGAAATTTTAGTCAATATCAGTTATTTTATATTTCCATTTTTTCTTTGATGATTGTACATTATCTTCTTTCATGATTCCTTTTCATTATTTTTTATTTTATTTTTTCTATTTAAGGATTGGAGAATCCTAATTTTATTTAATTTTTTGGTTAAATAAAATTTAGAAAAGGTAAATAATTCGCAATCCTTGTGTTTAGTCTTATTTCTGTTTAGCCAACGGGATAGTGGTTTGACATTACTTCTATTCCTCAAACTTTGAATCTTTTGAAAACAAAATAATATCAATAAACATTGATAAATAGAAAAAAATTAGAATTATAACACAAAATAATAACGTTTTGAACTATACTAGCTGTCGAGCAATTAAGGTTTATGTAGGTATTTCTCACCGGATCTCAAAGATATCAAATATTTGAATTATTCGAGATCGATAATCAAAGTGTTAATTTTTTATAATTAATTTAATGTTTTTAAATTTAAAAAAATTTAAATTTTTTTTAGAGAAATAATAATTATTTATAGTGTTAGTTATTATTTAATTCAATAAATTTAATACAATTTTTAAAAGAATATAATTGTGTCATTTCCTATCTTAATTATTATTTATGATTTTAATTAATACTCAAACTTTACGATGATGATACCGGTGACAGCATAATTGAGACTTGCTAAATCTTTTTAAAATATATTACAAATTTACGTTCTACTTGATAGAGTATGTACCTTTGGGGTTTATCCCTGTATTTATAGGAGTCCCTTGTGGGCCTTCAGTGCCTCTGATGGGGGCCCAAGCCTGTCTGCCGTGCTGTCACGCTAGGGCTTATCCTAATCATGGATTTCACCCATGATTACGCTTAGTCAGGATCTCGGATTGCCACAGGATCTCGGATTGCCACTGATTAGCTCTATTATTTAATATGCACATTATACCAGTTCATAAAAGTTCTAATATACAAAAAAAAATTACAAGGTTCACTTTTTCTAATGTTTTTGGAAATGACACTGCAATCACCTCTACAAATGGAAAATATTTCCAGTATTCCATTAATACTAACGATCATGTGGATTACTCATTCAGATTACAGATGTGAAAAAAAAACCTATCTAATTGCATTTATTCTGCATTTATCGTGTACTCCCACTCTTTCCTTCTCTAGTAAATCAGTAATTATATTATTCCGTTACTATTGAAGATATATTCCTTAAAAAATTGTCTTTATGTAATCACGGATATTTTAGTTTATTTCTTTCGCATTAAGATAGCAGTGAAGAATGTATGTTTATAGTCTAATTGTATGACATTTGCAAATTAACACCCCAATCACCTCTTAAAATCAGTAATCATCATTGTTTTCATTTATTTCTTTCCTTATAATCACCTTTATTTAATTTTTTTCTTTTCATATAAGATAGTAGTCAGTTTTGCATATTATTAACCTTACATGATGACATATACAAAGCAGTGCATCAGGAAATAAAAATGAAATATATAAAGACTAAAAGTCTGTTGTGACCCATTTTATGAAAAAAATTATTCAATTACTATTTCGTGAATTTTTTTTTATCCATCAACTTCTCTTCATTATTGCTAGATACACCAGGAAATTACGTTATTTTGACAATCAACATTAAATTTGTTTATTCAAATAATGATTAACACATTAAACTATCAGTTACAGATTGACTCTTCTCCCAAAGAATTCAAATGTTTGAAAACAAAGATCTTAAAGATTAATTAGTATATAATAATTAATATCATTAAATCCCCCCTTAATTTTATGGAAAATGTATTAAGTTCATTTAGTCAAATAATATCTAATATGTACGATAGTTATTTGTGATGCTATATTTCAGAAGTACCACAAATTTAAAAATATAAATTTTATTGTCGATCATAACAATTTGATTCTTGATTTTTATTTTTCTTTCAAAAATTTAAAATTTAATCAAATTTAGAGGACCTCGAATAAATAATTTTCATCTAATGAAACATCAATCTTATGTTGATCCATTTAAGATTGGCTTAGAAATATCCGAAATATCCGTGCGTGCGTGCATGTGTTATTTTGGACTTTTTAGGCATATTTCATAGTTTAGGAAATTTTAGTCAATATCAGTTATTTTATATTTCCATTTTTTCTTTGATTCTCTTTTGATTGTACATTATCTTCTTTAGCTGCGCATGATTCCTTTTCATTATTTTTTATTTTATTTTTTCTATTTAAGGATTGGAGAATCCTAATGTTATTTAATTTTTTTGGTTAAATAAAATTTAGAAAAGGTAAATAATTTTTCTCGCAATCCTTGTGTTTAGTCTTATTTGTGTTTAGCCAACGGGATAGTGGTTTGACATTACTTCTATTTCTCAAATTTTGAATCTTTTGAAAACAAAATAATATTAATAAACATTGATAAATAGAAAAAAAATTAGAATTATAACACAAAATAATATGTTTTGAACTATACTAGCTGTCGAGCAATTATGGTTTATGTATGATATTTCTCACCCAATCTCAATAAAAGTAAAAGGAGAAAAGAAGGAAAAAGCTCCATAAACCCTGTGTGCCCTTAAACCTCTCTTAGTCACAGCAACCATGGTGAAGGCCTACCTCCGATACGAACCGGCGGCGTCGTTCGGAGTGATAGAGTCGGTGGAATCGAACATTGCTTACGACAGCTCCGGCAAGCACTTTCTGTCTCCGGCCCTCGAGAAGATCGGAGTTTGGCACGTGCGGCAGGGCCTCTGCACCAAAACCCTAACCCCTTCCCCTCTGTCGCGCGGTCCTTCTCCCGTCGTCACCTCCATCGCCTCATCCCCTTCCTCCTTGGTAATCATCGTCAAATATAGATTGTATATGCGTGAATTTACGAGTTCCTTAAATATTTTTTTTGATTGCAGATAGCTGGTGGTTATAGTGATTGGTAGCATAAGGATTTGGGATTATGCTAGGGGAACGTGTGAGACTACCTTGAATGGACACAAGGGAGCTGTGACTGCTCTTCGTTACAACAAGGCTGGTTCCTTACTCGCTTCTGGTAGCAAGGATAATGATGTTATTTTATGGGATGTGGTTGGCGAGACCGGGCTCTTTCGCCTTCGCGGTCATCGTGATCAGGTTTGTTTGTTTGTTTGTTGTTAGAACTTGTGGTTGAAGTTGAGCTCAAATGCTGGCAGTCATTAGTTCTGTATAATTTTGTTGTTTAAGTCCTTGTGAGTACTTTTATATGTGCTTTTTCATTCATTTGCCGCAGGTGACTGATGTTGTCTTTGTGAGTTCCGGGAAAAAACTTGTCAGTTCCTCCAAAGACAAGTTCTTGAGAGTGTGGGATCTTGATACCCAACACTGTATGCAAATTGTTGGTGGCCATCATAGTGAAATATGGTCTATAAACATTGATCCTGATGAAAGATATCTGGTCACTGGTTCTGCTGACAATGAACTTCGTTTTTATGGGATCAAGCATGAGTCTGTGGATGGGCAGTCTGTAAATGGTAGTGTAGATTCTTCTGTTCAAAGCAAATGGGAAGTTTTGAGGCATTTTGGTGAAATTCAGCGGCAAAGCAAGGATAGAGTTGCAACAGTGCAGTTCAACAAGCCAGGGAATCTATTAGCATGCCAAGCTGCGGGAAAGACGGTAGAAATATACCGTGTATTGGATGATGCAGAAGCAAAGCGTAAAGCAAAATGAAGGGTTCACCGCAAGAAAGAGAATAAACATGGCAAAGAGGCTTTGGAGGGAACTGAAAATGGAGACGGGAACAATGAGAACAAAGGTGATAATTCTTCTGTGACTCATGGACCCATAGAAACAAGTAACCTCGCCGTTACTGTGCCTGATGTTTTTAAGCTGCTGCATACTATTAGAGCTAGCAAAAAGATATGCTCCATTTCTTTCTGTCCAATCACTCCAAAGAATTCAATGGCTAGTTTAGCGCTGTCCTTGAACAATAATCTACTTGAGTTTTACTCCATTGAAAGTGGTGAAGTGACAAAAACACTTGCTATTGATCTTCAAGGCCACTGTTCTGATGTTAGAAGTGTCACACTTAGTTCGGACAACACTCTTCTGATGTCAACCAGTCACAATGCAGTAAAGATTTGGAACCCAAGCACGGGTTCTTGCCTAAGGACTATTGATTCTGAGTATGGACTTTGCAGTTTAATTCTTCCCACTAACAAGTATGGATTTGTTGGAACTAAAGATGGAACCATAGAAATTATTGACATTGGAAGTGGCACTTGTCTTGAAGTGGTAGAAGCTCATGGTGGTTCTGTACGCACAATTGCTGCTCTACCAGATAAAAATGGTTTTGTCACTGGAAGTGCAGATCATGATGTTAAGTTTTGGGAGTACGAAATTAAGCCAAAACCTGGTCAAGTGTGTCCTTCATATCATTCACTTTATTTATTTATTTAAGTTGTTTGTTATAAGAAAATACTTCAATCAATCAATCTAACATTTTCTGGTCTTATACTGCACATAAAATATAGGTAAAAGTCTACAAGCACCCCTAATAATGCAGTATTTTACTGGGAAACTCTTCTGGTCTTTCTGTTATATATTTAATTCCTAGAATGGATATATAAACAGTATACACAAATTATTTGCTGTTTGCATGTACATATATATAGGTAGGAAGAATACTTATAACAATGGCAGTGAACCCATTGAATCACTACAAATATAAAGAAGTTAAAGCTAATAACATTCTGCATCTCTCCCTTTCATACTAAGTTTATCACTAACATTACAAGAATTAATAGAAAAATTAAATCAAAATTTCCCTCGTATCCTCTGCATGGACGCACTTAACCTTTGTCCTCTGTAATAAATTTCTTGTTCTTTATTGTTGGCAAAAGGAAATGCTACCTAAGAAAGGTGTCAGAACTTTTTTTTTTTTTTTTTTTATGTGCATCTGTTCCTCTCCCCTTTTTGCAACCCTCTCCTGCTTTATTTATATATCCTCTAAGTAGTTTCAATTTAATACATGTCAAATCAGCTCAGATGAATGATTACATTAATAGCCAATTTGTGTGTTTAGTAACACTTTATTTGTTCTGTTTCAGGCTACTAAGCAACTTGTGGTGTCAAATGTCAGCACAATGAAAATGAATGATGATGTTCTTGTGATTGCAATTAGCCCTGATGCTAAATATATTGCTGTTGCTCTGTTGGATAGTACTGTGAAGGTGAGATGTCTTGTCCTGTTTGGCTATATATATATATAAGTGGCTTAGTCTGGATTTTTTTTGGGACTGTAATAAGTGATACATGGGAATCGTTAGTATTAATGGAATACTGGAAATATTTTTCATTTGGAGAGGTGATTGCTGTGCCATTTCCAAGAACATTAGACAAGGTAAGAACCTTGGACTTTTTTTTGTGTGGATATTAGAACCTTGGACTTTATATATATTCTCACCTCCACCAAGCTACAACATAACCTAGAAGAATACCTCTAATCAAACCTACAATTCCCATGGCATTTCCTTCGGGAATTCTTTTGTTCTTTCTTATTGCTTTGCCAATTTCTGATGTGCATGCAACACTCTCCCCATGGAGATATGAAGCTTATAACAATTTTGAAGGACGTCACAGAGTGGTTACCCGCAAGCATCATCACCCCAAGTTTAGCGCTAGCCAATGGAAGCCGGCTCATGCTACCTTCTATGAAGGAAACTCCGGAATATTTGGTATGATCAATTTTTAATGCTGATCAATATATAATTTTAATTGGTCATACCAAATGTTCTGAAGTTTCCTTCATAGAAGGGCATGAGCCGGCTTCCATTAGCTAGGGCTAAACATGGGGCGATGATGCTTGCGGGTAACCACTATGTGACGTCCTTCAAAATTGTTATAAGCTTCATATCTCCATGGGGAGATAATGTCATGCACATCAGAAATTGGCAAAGCAATAAGAAAGAACAAAAGAATTCCCAAAAGAAATGCCATGGGAATTGTAGGTTTGATTAGAGGTATTCTTCTAGGTTATGTTGTAGCTTGGTGGCGGTGAATATATATATAAAGTCCAAGGTTCTAATATCCAAAAAAAAAAAGTCCATGGTTCTTACATTGTCTGATGTTTTTGGAAATGTCACAGCAATCACCTCTCCAATTGGAAAATATTTCCAGTATTCCATTAATACTAACGATTATGTGGACTATTCATTCAGATTACAGAAGCAAAAAAAAAACCTTTTTAATTGCATTTATCCTGTACTCCCACTCTTTCCTTCTCTAGTAAATCAGTAATTAGATTATTCCGTTACTATTGAAGATATATTCCTTAAAAAATTGTCTTTATGTAATCACGGATATTTTAGTTTATTTCTTTCGCATTAAGATAGCAGTGAAGAATGTATGTTTATAGTCTAATTGTATGACATTTGCAAATTAACACCCCAATCACCTCTTAAAATCAGTAATAATCATTGTTTTCATTTATTTCTTTCCTTATAATCACCTTTATTTAATTTTTTTCTTTTCATATAAGATAGTAGTCAGTTTTGCATATTATTAACCTTACATGATGATATATACAAAGCAGTGCATCAGGAAATAAAAAATGAAATATATAAAGACTAAAAGTCTGTTGTGACCCATTTTATGTAAAAAATTATTCAATTACTATTTCGTGAATTTTTTTTTATCCATCAACTTCTCTTCATTATTGCTAGCTACACCAGGAAATTACGTTATTTTGACAATCAACATTAAATTTGTTTATTCAAATAATGATTAACACATTAAACTATCAGTTACAGATTGACTCTTCTCCCAAAGAATTCAAATGTTTGAAAACAAAGATCTTAAAGATTAATTAGTATATAATAATTAATATCATTAAATCCCCCCTTAATTTTATGGAAAATGTATTAAGTTCATTTAGTCAAATAATATCTAATATGTACGATAGTTATTTGTGATACTATATTTCAGAAGTACCACAAATTTAAAAATATAAATTTTTTTGTCGATCATAACAATTTGATTCTTGATTTTTATTTTTCTTTCAAAAATTTAAAATTTAATCAAATTTAGAGGACCTCGAATAAATAATTTTCATCTAATGAAACATCAATCTTATGTTGATGCATTTAAGATTGGCTTAGAAATATCCGTGCGTGCGTGCATGTGTCATTTTGGACTTTTTAGGCATATTTCATAGTTTAGGAAATTTTAGTCAATATCATTTATTTTATATTTCCATTTTTTCTTTGATTCTCTTTTGATTGTACATTATCTTCTTTAGCTGTGCATGATTCCTTTTCATTATTTTTTGATTTTATTTTTTCTATTTAAGGATTGGAGAATCCTAATGTTATTTAATTTTTTTGGTTAAATAAAATTTAGAAAAGGTAAATAATTTTTCTCGCAATCCTTGTGTTTAGTCTTATTTCTGTTTAGCCAACGGGATAGTGGTTTGACATTACTTCTCTTCCTCAAATTTTGAATCTTTTGAAAACAAAATAATATCAATAAACATTGATAAATACAAAAAAATTAGAATTATAACACAAAATAATAACGTTTTGAACTATACTAGCTGTCGAGCAATTATGGTTTATGTATGGTATTTCTCACCCGATCTCAAAGATATCAAATATTTGAATTATTCGAGAGAAAAAAAATCGATAATCAAAGTGTTAATTTTTTATAATAAATTTAATGTTTTTAAATTTAAAAAAATTTAAAAAAAATGTTAGAGAGATAATAATTATTTATAGTGTTAGTTATTATTTAATTCAATAGATTTAATACAATTTATAAAACAATATAATTGTGTCATTTCCGATCTTAATTATTATTTATGATTTTAATTAATACTCAAAGAGAATACGATGATGATACCGGTGACAGCATAATTGAGACTGCTAAATCTTTTTAAAATCTATTACAAATTTACGTTTTACAATTTTTTATTCCCTTTCCCTCATACATACAATCTCAATTTTAACTAGGTTGGTACTAACAGACTTGGATTAAACTACTTGAATCAAACTAATCGAATAATCGATGGACAGATGGATAAAATAAAAAAACAAATCAAAAAGCACCAAACATAGGTGTTGCAAAGAAGCATCTACGGGAAGTTTTTGCCTTCATAGGTCTGACCAAACTCCCAATACTTAGGGGCGACACGCATTGAGACACTGGACCTTCCATCACTTGCTGTCACCCTGAAGCTCAATCTCTCTCCCACTAACCTGACATCTGTATCCCAATTCTGACCCCAATTCCGCCTCAAATCAGTCCATTTGAACTTGCCATCACCCTTCATCACTTGCACTCTTACTATCTCCCCAGCTCCTCCAACATTCCACACTTTGATCAGATTGAAATAAGGATTCCCATTCATGGTGAACCTAATACCTCCCTCCTTCTTGCACGGTACCCTGCATATACATATATATTGTAACAAAAGCATTATTAATTAATTTCAAATATATACCATGCAAATTAATTCAAATATTTATAATGAATAAAATATATCATGTATATGTAACCTGCGATATATGACTGGCACAATGCCACCCCTGTATTCTGCAAATTTGAGATATGCAGGGATGGCTAAGTCAAAGTGCTCGCGTGGTGGGTTGCACCATCCTCCATTGTCACTTGGTATACTATAATTTGGAGGGCAATGGTCGGTGGCTGTGACATGAATAGAGGATTGGCCTCTACACCATTGAGATTTTACACATCTGATCTGGAAACATGCCCCACATGTCCGGCCATTGTTGAACAAAGCTGTGCTCAATGCTGTTGTGTCAAGCCCATAACCTTCTTTAACCACATCTTGATACCCACAAGCTCCTCCTGCAACCAAGTTTTTCTTTTTCTTCGTGAGTAAACCATTTATGTACGCATAAAAAAAATTAATGTTTTTCTAGCAACGTGAGATAATCATTCAATCCAAAAAATAATGCCAATTTAGGATCTGTGAAGAATATTGGGTGATTTTATAAAATTCATGATACAAAAGAGAAGTTCAATTTTCGAAACAGTTATTATTTTTTGTCTTGATCCCAAATGACATTTCGTGTTAGGGTTGCCAGAGATGACTTTATATAATATGGTAAATAGAAACACTAGAACGGTGAAGAAGACTGTATATGTAAAGGATTAAATGAAAATTATATATTGATCAGCATTCAAAATTGATCATACCGAATGTTCTGGAGTTTCCTTCATAGAAGGTAGCATGAGCCGGCTTCCATTGGCTAGGGCTAAACTTGGGGCGATGATGCTTGCGGGTAACGAATCTGTGACGTCCTTCAAATTTTTTATAAGCTTCATACCTCCATGGGGAGATAATGTCTGCATGCACATCAGAAATCGGCAATGCAATAAGAAAGAACAAAAGAATTCCCAAAGGAAATGCCATTGGAATTGTAGGTTGATCAGAGGTATTCTCCTAGGTTACTTTGTAGCTTGGCGACGGACTGGCGGTGTATATCCAAGGTAGGTTGATAGAATATGTACCTTTGGGGTTTACCCCTGTATTTATAGGAGTCCCTTGTGGGTGCCTCTGATGGGGGCCCAAGCCTGTCTGCCGTGCTGTCACGCTAGGGCTTATCCTAATCATGGGTCTCACCCATGATTACGCTTAGTCAGGATCTCGGATTGTGATGTGCCTCTGGCAAGTGTGATTTTTCTGTGTTAAAATTGACAAGAATTGAGTCATAAGAGAGCAATTTTAACAATCAGAGGCACAGCACGACAGCACGACAGACAGGCTTGGGCCCCCATCAGAGGCACCCACAAGGGACTCCTATAAATACAGGGGTAAACCCCAAAGGTACATATTCTATCAACCTACCTTGGATATACACCGCCAGTCCGTCGCCAAGCTACAAAGTAACCTAGGAGAATACCTCTGATCAACCTACAATTCCAATGGCATTTCCTTTGGGAATTCTTTTGTTCTTTCTTATTGCATTGCCGATTTCTGATGTGCATGCAGACATTATCTCCCCATGGAGGTATGAAGCTTATGAAAATTTTGAAGGACGTCACAGAGTCGTTACCCGCAAGCATCATCGCCCCAAGTTTAGCCCTAGCCAATGGAAGCCGGCTCATGCTACCTTCTATGAAGGAAACTCCAGAACATTTGGTATGATCAATTTTGAATGCTGATCAATATATAATTTTCATTTAATCCTTTACATATACGGTCTTCTTCACCATTCTAGTGTTTCTATTTACCATATTATATAAAGTCATCTGTGGCAACCCTAACACGAGATGTCATTTGGGATCAAGACAAAAAATAATAACTGTTTCGAAAATTGAACTTCTCTTTTGTATCATGAATTTTATAAAATCACCCAATATTCTTCACAGATCCTAAATTGGCGTTATTTTTTGGGTTGAATGATTATCTCACGTTGCTAGAAAAACATTAATTTTTTTTATGCGTACATAAATGGTTTACTCACGAAGAAAAAGAAAAACTTGGTTGCAGGAGGAGCTTGTGGGTATCAAGATGTGGTTAAAGAAGGTTATGGGCTTGACACAACAGCATTGAGCACAGCTTTGTTCAACAATGGCCGGACATGTGGGGCATGTTTCCAGATCAGATGTGTAAAATCTCAATGGTGTAGAGGCCAATCCTCTATTCATGTCACAGCCACCGACCATTGCCCTCCAAATTATAGTATACCAAGTGACAATGGAGGATGGTGCAACCCACCACGCGAGCACTTTGACTTAGCCATCCCTGCATATCTCAAATTTGCAGAATACAGGGGTGGCATTGTGCCAGTCATATATCGCAGGTTACATATACATGATATATTTTATTCATTATAAATATTTGAATTAATTTGCATGGTATATATTTGAAATTAATTAATAATGCTTTTGTTACAATATATATGTATATGCAGGGTACCGTGCAAGAAGGAGGGAGGTATTAGGTTCACCATGAATGGGAATCCTTATTTCAATCTGATCAAAGTGTGGAATGTTGGAGGAGCTGGGGAGATAGTAAGAGTGCAAGTGATGAAGGGTGATGGCAAGTTCAAATGGACTGATTTGAGGCGGAATTGGGGTCAGAATTGGGATACAGATGTCAGGTTAGTGGGAGAGAGATTGAGCTTCAGGGTGACAGCAAGTGATGGAAGGTCCAGTGTCTCAATGCGTGTCGCCCCTAAGTATTGGGAGTTTGGTCAGACCTATGAAGGCAAAAACTTCCCGTAGATGCTTCTTTGCAACACCTATGTTTGGTGCTTTTTGATTTTTTTTTTATTTTATCCATCGGTCCATCGATTATTCGATTAGTTTGATTCAAGTAGTTTAATCCAAGTCTGTTAGTACCAACCTAGTTAAAATTGAGATCGTATGTATGAGGGTAAGGGAATAAAAAATTGTAAAACGTAAATTTGTAATAGATTTTAAAAAGATTTAGCAAGTCTCAATTATGCTGTCACCGGTATCATCATCGTATTCTCTTTGAGTATTAATTAAAATCATAAATAATAATTAAGATCGGAAATGACACAATTATATTGTTTTAAAAATTGTATTAAATCTATTGAATTAAATAATAACTAACACTATAAATAATTATTATCTCTCTAACATTTTTTTTTAAATTTTTTTAAATTTAAAAACATTAAATTTATTATAAAAAATTAACACTTTGATTATCGATTTTTTTCTCTCTCGAATAATTCAAATATTTGATATCTTTGAGATCGGGTGAGAAATACCATACATAAACCATAATTGCTCGACAGCTAGTATAGTTCAAAACGTTATTATGTTGTGTTATAATTCTAATTTTTTTCTATTTTTTAATGTTTATTGATATTATTTTGTTTTTAAAAGATTCAAAATTTGAGGAATAGAAGTAATGTCAAACCACTATCCCGTTGGCTAAACAGAAATAAGACTAAATGATGCTCTCCGGCAAGTATACCGATCGCACAAGTAATAAAGTGATAAGAAAAGTTCGTCTCCACAGGGATTGAGATCTAATATCAATTAAACTTTTTCTCAAAGAATGGAAAAATTCAAATAGGGGTGTGACAAATATTGTCAAATTGATGGAAATTCAAATCTGAAAATAAAAGACTTATTTTTGTATTTTTGTTTTGAGAAAATAAAACAATAAAAAATGAAAATTGTTTTGTAAGAATATAAGAAAAGCATTGTAGCCAGGGTTAAATTTTATTCACCAAAAAAATTCCCCGCTTTTTACTCCGGATTGATTTATAATAATTATTTATATAATCACTCAGATAAATTATCCTCTAAAAAGTTAATAGTTAACCCTCAATTCCTTCAAAAATAAAAAAGGAGAAACCCCATTTCCTTGCAATGTTTCTCAAGGGATCAAAATGAAGCGCGATAATTTAAGCATCTGCAATCGTATACACGTCTATTCCTAGCACGCATACAGATTGTTATCTTACCCCCTTTCGAGAAAATGGAATATCCCCAACTATTAGATCGATCAATTCTAACAAAGGGAATATCAAATTCGCACAGAGTAATGATAAAGATAATTATATAAATCAAAAACCATAAACCAATCCTTCGTATCAAGGGTTCACATATGGATCGTGACCCTGACTACAATAAAAAGATCTAGCCGATCAAAACTGATCGCTGATCTAAAATTCAACATAAACTAAAAATAAAAGAGAAAGAAAAAGAAGATGAAGATGAAGATGAAGAACGAAGAACGCGAAGAACTCCACAGCTGCCTCTTTCTTCTCCCGGTCCAGATCTAGATGGAATGGAATTATCAAAATGTGTGAGATTTCCTCTGAAGACTGAATTGTGTGTCATGGAGTGTGTGGAGAGGAACCTTTGCATAGGTAGCAACTAGGGTTTCGCCGCATCTTCCAAAATTACCCCTGAAACGTGTAATGTAATAATTAATTACAACTTTATTACCGAAACGTATAACGTAAAGATTTAATTAAAACTTTATTACGTAATGAAGAATTAAATTAAAACTTATTACGTAACGAAAGAATTAATTAAAAACAGTTTTGAATTCAAATTTTAAATTCAAATTTCGCTTCTTTTTACTGTAAAAACACAACTAACAGGTGCATATTATTGACATACAAAGAATCAACATAATTAGCAAATATGTATTTAAATTGCTCTCTTATGACTCAATTCTTGTCAATTTTAACACAGAAAAATCACACTTGCCAGAGGCACATCACTAAACACAAGGATTGCGAGAAAAATTATTTACCTTTTCTAAATTTTATTTAACCAAAAAAATTAAATAACATTAGGATTCTCCAATTCTTAAATAGAAAAAATAAAATCAAAAATAATGAAAAGGAATCATGCGCAGTTAAAGAAGATAATGTACAATCAAAAGAGAATCAAAGAAAAAATAGAAATATAAAATAAATGATATTGACTAAAATTTCCTAAACTATGAAATATGCCTAAAAAGTCCAAAATGACATTTGCACGCACGCACGGATATTTCTAAGCCAATCTTAAATGCATCAACATAAGATTGATGTTTCATTAGATGAAAATTGTTTATTCGAGGTCCTCTAAATTTGATTAAATTTTAAATTTTTGAAAGAAAAATAAAAATCAAGAATCAAATTGTTATGATCGACAATAAAATTTATATTTTTAAATTTGTGGTACTTCTGAAATATAGCATCACAAATAACTATCGTACATATTAGATATTATTTGGCTAAATTAACTTAATACAGTTTTCATTAAATTAATGGGGGATTTATTATATACTAATTAATCTTTAAGATCTTTGTTTTCAAACATTTGAATTCTTTGGGAGAAAAGTCAATCTGTAACTGATAATTTAATGTGTTAATCATTATTTGAATAAACAAATTTAATGTTGATTGTCAAAATAACGTAATTTCTTGGTGTAGCCAGCAATAATGAAGAGAAGTTGATGGATAAAAAAAAATTCACGAAATAGTAATTGAATAATTTTTTCATAAAATGGGTCGCATCAGACTTTTAGTCTTTATATATTTCATTTTTATTTCCTGATGCACTGCTTTGTATATGTCATCATGTAAGGTTAATAATATGCAAAACTGACTACTATCTTATATGAAAAGAAAAAAAATTAAATAAAGGTGATTATAAGGAAAGAAATAAATGAAAATAATGATGATTACTGATTTTAAGAGGTGATTGGGGTGTTAATTTGCAAATGTCATACAATTAGACTATAAACATACATTCTTCACTGCTATCTTAATGCGAAAGAAATAAACTAAAATATCCGTGATTACATAAAGACAATTGTTTAAGAAATATATCTTCAATAGTAACGGAATAATCTAATTACTGATTTACTAGAGAATGAAAGAGTGGGAGTACAGGATAAATGCAGAATAAATGCAATTAGATAGGTTTTTTTCCTTCACATCTGTAATCTGAATGAGTAATCCACATGATCGTTAGTATTAATGGAATACTGGAAATATTTTCCATTTGTAGAGGTGATTGCAGTGTCATTTCCAAAAACATTAGAAAAAGTGAGAACCTTGTAATTTTTTTTGTATATTAGAACTTTTATGAACTGGTATAATGTGCATATTAAATAATAGAGCTAATCAGTGGCAATCCGAGATCCTGACTAAGCATAATCATGGGTGAAATCCATGATTAGGATAAGCCCTAGCGTGACAGCACGGCAATCACCTCTGATCAAGGGACTCCTATAAATACAGGGGTAAACCCCAGAGGTACATATTCTATCAACCTACCTTCGATATACACCGTCACCAAGCTACAAAGTAACCTAGGAGAATACCTCTGATCAACCTACAATTCCAATGGCATTTCCTTTGGGAATTCTTTTGTTCTTTCTTATTGCATTGCCGATTTCTGATGTGTGCATGCAGACATTATCTCCCCATGGAGGTATGAAGCTTATGAAAATTTTGAAGGACGTCACAGAGTCGTTGCCCGCAAGCATCATCGCCCCAAGTTTAGCCCTAGCCAATGGAAGCCGGCTCATGCTACCTTCTATGAAGGAAACTCCAGAACATTTGGTATGATCAATTTTGAATGCTGATCAATATATAATTTTCATTTAATCCTTTACATATACGGTCTTCTTCACCATTCTAGTGTTTCTATTTATCATATTATATAAAGTCATCTCTGGCAACCCTAACACGAGATGTCATTTGGGATCAAGACAAAAAATAATAACTGTTTCGAAAATTGAACTTCTCTTTTGTATCATGAATTTTATAAAATCACCCAATATTCTTCACAGATCCTAAATTGGCGTTATTTTTTGGGTTGAATGATTATCTCACGTTGCTAGAAAAACATTAATTTTTTTTATGCGTACATAAATGGTTTACTCACGAAGAAAAAGAAAAACTTGGTTGCAGGAGGAGCTTGTGGGTATCAAGATGTGGTTAAAGAAGGTTATGGGCTTGACACAACAGCATTGAGCACAGCTTTGTTCAACAATGGCCGGACATGTGGGGCATGTTTCCAGATCAGATGTGTAAAATCTCAATGGTGTAGAGGCCAATCCTCTATTCATGTCACAGCCACCGACCATTGCCCTCCAAATTATAGTATACCAAGTGACAATGGAGGATGGTGCAACCCACCACGCGAGCACTTTGACTTAGCCATCCCTGCATATCTCAAATTTGCAGAATACAGGGGTGGCATTGTGCCAGTCATATATCGCAGGTTACATATACATGATATATTTTATTCATTATAAATATTTGAATTAATTTGCATGGTATATATTTGAAATTAATTAATAATGCTTTTGTTACAATATATATGTATATGCAGGGTACCGTGCAAGAAGGAGGGAGGTATTAGGTTCACCATGAATGGGAATCCTTATTTCAATCTGATCAAAGTGTGGAATGTTGGAGGAGCTGGGGAGATAGTAAGAGTGCAAGTGATGAAGGGTGATGGCAAGTTCAAATGGACTGATTTGAGGCGGAATTGGGGTCAGAATTGGGATACAGATGTCAGGTTAGTGGGAGAGAGATTGAGCTTCAGGGTGACAGCAAGTGATGGAAGGTCCAGTGTCTCAATGCGTGTCGCCCCTAAGTATTGGGAGTTTGGTCAGACATATGAAGGCAAAAACTTCCCGTAGATGCTTCTTTGCAACACCTATGTTTGGTGCTTTTTGATTTGTTTTTTTATTTTATCCATCGGTCCATCGATTATTCGATTAGTTTGATTCAAGTAGTTTAATCCAAGTCTGTTAGTACCAACCTAGTTAAAATTGAGATTGTATGTGTGAGGGTAAGGGAATAAAAAATTGTAAAACGTAAATTTGTACCGGTCCATAAGAGTTCTAATATCCAAAAAAAGTCCAAGGTTCTTACTTTGTCTAATATTTATGGAAATGACACAACAATCATCTCTCCAAATGGAAAATATTTCCAGTGTTCCATTAATACTAACGATTCTGTGGATTTTTTCATTCAGATTATAGAAGGAAAAAAAACCTATTTAATTGCATTTATCCTGTAATTCCACTTTTTCCTTCTCTAGTAAATCACTAATTATATTATTCCGTTACTATTGAAGATATATTCCTTAAAAAATTGTATTTATGTAATCACGGATATTTTAGTTTATTTCTTTCGCATTAAGATAGCTGTGAAAAAATGTATGTTTATAGTCTAATTGTATGACATTTGCAAATTAACACCCCAATCACCTCTTAAAATTAGTAATCATCATTATTTTCATTTATATCTTTCCTTATAATCAACTTTATTGAATTTTTTCTTTTCATATAAGATAGTAGTCAGCTCTGCATATTATTAACCTTACATGACATATACAAAGCAGTGCATAAGGAAATAAAAATGAAATAAATAAAGACTAAAAGTTTGATGTGACCCATTTTATGAAAAAATTATTCAATTACTATTTTGTGAATTTTTTTTTATCCATCAACTTCTCTTCATTATTACTGGCTACACTAGGCAATTACGTTATTTTGACAATCAACATTAAATTTGTTTATTCAAATAATGATTAACACATTAAAATATCCGTTACAGATTGACTTTTCTCCCAAAGAATTCAAATATTTGAAAACAAAGATCTTAGATATTAATTAGTATATAATAATTAATATCATTAAATCCCTATTAATTTTCTGGAAAATGTATTAAGTTCATTTAGTCAAATAATATCTAATATATACGATAGTTATTTGTGTGATGCTATATTTCAGAAGTACCTCAAATTTAAAAATATAAATTTTATTGTCGATCATAACAATTTGATTCTTGATTTTTATTTTTCTTTCAAAAATGTAAAATTTAATCAAATTTAGAGGACCTCGAATAAATAATTTTCATCTAATGAAACATCAATCTTATGTTGATGCATTTAAGATTGGCTTAGAAATATCCGTGCGTGCGTGCATGTGTCATTTTGGACTTTTTAGGCATATTTCATAGTTTAGGAAATTTTAGTCAATAGCAGTTATTTTATATTTCCATTTTTTCTTTGATTCACTTTTGATTGTACATTATCTTCTTTAGCTGCGCAAGATTCCTTTTCATTATTTTTGATTTTATTTTTTCTATTTAAGGACTGTAGAATCCTAATGTTATTTAATTTGTTTGGTTAAATAAAATTTAGAAAAGGTAAATAATTTTTCTCGCAACCTTGTGTTTAATCTTATTTCTGTTTAGCCAACGGGATAGTGGTTTGACATTACTTCTATTCCTCAAATTTTGAATCTTTTGAAAACAAAATAATATTAATAAACATTGATAAATAGAAAAAAATTAGAATTATAACACAAAAAAATAACGTTTTGAACTATACTAGTTGTCGAGCAATTATGGTTTATGTATGATATTTCTCACCCAATCTCAAAGATATCAAATATTTGAATTATTCGAGAGAGAAAAACTAGTATATAATAATTAATATCATTAAATCCTCTATTAATTTTCTGGAAAATGTATTAAGTTCATTTAGTCAAATAATAACTAATATGTATGATAGTTATTTGTGTGATGCTATATTTCAGTGCCACAAATTTAAAAATATAAATTTTATTGTCGATCATAACAAATTGATTCTTGATTTTTATTTTTCTTTCAAAAATTGAAAATTTAATGAATTTAGAGGACCTCGAATAAATAATTTTCATCTAATGAAACATCAATCTTATGTTGATGCATTTAAGATTGGATTAGAAATATCCGTGCGTGCGTGCATTTGTCATTTTGGACTTTTTAGACTTATTTCATAGTTTTGGAAATTTTAGTTAATATCTATTTTTTTATATTTCCATTTTTTCTTTGATTCTCTTTTGGTTGTACATTATCTTCTTTAGCTGCACATGATTCCTTTTCATTATTTTTTTTATTTAAGACTTGGAGAATCCTATTATTATTTAATTTTTTTTGGTTAAATAAAATTTAGAAAAGATAAAGCTATCCTTGTATTTAGTCTTATTTCTGTTTAGCCAACGGGATAGTGCTTTGATATTATTTCTATTCCTCAAATTTTGAATCTTTTGAAAATAAAATAACATCTAATAGACATTTTGAATAGACATTTTTTAAAAAATTACTTCAAATTTTAAATCTAGAATCATTTTTTTTGGTTGAAAAGTAAAAAAAAAAAAGTTAACCAAGAACATATATTTTTTTTTTCACAATAATTTGCATAGCTTAACACGTGTTTTTGGTGAAATTGAGGTTAAACATGAAAATGAAACCCAAACCTGGAATTTCCGTGCAAACTAAAAAAATATAAATATTCTTTCAGTTAATTTATTTTATACTTAATTTTTTTGTTTATAATATTTATCATAAGCTTCTAATGAGGACAAAAATTAGAAATCTTATTTATTAGGCTAAAAAATGAGTGGGTAAATTCATTAGTTCTCTTAGATTGAATACTTATCCTAATCATGGATTCCACCGATGATTACGCTTAGTCATGATCTCGGATTGCCCCTGATTAGGTCTATTATTTAATAGGCCCATTATACCGGTTCATAAGAGTTCTAACTTCTAATATCCAGAAAAAGTCCAAGATTCTTACTTTGTCTAATGTTTTTGGAAATGACACAACAATATCTCTCCAAATGGAAAATATTTCCAGTGTTCCATTAATACTAACGATTCTGTGGATTATGCATTCAGATTATAGAAGTGAAAAAAAACCCTATTTAATTGCATTTATCCTGTACTTCCACTTTTTCCTTCTCTAGTAAATCACTAATTATATTATTCCGTTACTATTGAAGATATATTCCTTCAAAGATTATCTTTATGTAATCATGGATATTTTAGTTTATTTCTTTCGCATTAAGATAGCTGCGAAGAATGTATGTTTACAGTCTAATTGGATGACATTTGCAAATTAACATCCCAATCACCTCTTAAAATCAGTAAACATCATTATTTTCATTTATTTCTTTCCTTATAATCACCTTTATTTAATTTTTTTCTTTTCATATAAGATAGTAGTTAGTTTAGCATATTATTAACCTTACATGACATATACAAAGCAGTGCATAAGGAAATAAAAATGAAATATATAAAGACTAAAAGTTTGATGTGACCCATTTTGTGAAAAAAATATTCAATTACTATTTTGTGAATTTTTTTTATCCATCAACTTCTCTTCATTATTGCTAGCTACACTAGGCAATTACGTTATTTTGACGATCAACATTAAATTCGTTCATTCAAATAATGATTAACACATTAAATTATCAATTACAGATTGACTTTTCTCCCAAAGAATTCAAATGTTTGAAAACAAAGATAATAAAGATTAATTAGTATATAATAATTAAAATCATTAAATCCCCCATTAACTTTTTAGAAAATGTATTAAGTTCATTTAGTCAAATAATATCTAATATGTACGATAGTTATTTGTGATGCTATATTTCAGAAGTACCACAAATTTAAAAATATAAATTTTATTGTAGATCATAACAATTTGATTCTTGATTTTTATTTTTCTTTAAAATCAAAATTTAAAACTTAATCAAATTTCGAGGACCTCGAATAAATAATTTTCATCTAATGAAACATCAATCTTATGTTGATGCATTTAAGATTGGCTTAGAAATATCCGTGCGTGCGTGCATGTGTCATTTTGGACTTTTTAGGCATATTTCATAGTTTAGGAAATTTTAGTCAATATCAGTTATTTTATATTTCCATTTTTTCTTTGATTCTCTTTTGATTGTACATTATCTTCTTTAGCTGCGCATGATTCCTTTTCATTATTTTTTATTTTATTTTTTCTATTTAAGGATTGGAGAATCCTAATTTTATTTAATTTTTTGGTTAAATAAAATTTAGAAAAGGTAAATAATTTTTCTCGCAATCCTTGTGTTTAGTCTTATTTCTGTTTAGCCAACGGGATAGTGGTTTGACATTACTTCTATTCCTCAAACTTTGAATCTTTTGAAAACAAAATAATATCAATAAACATTGATAAATAGAAAAAAATTAGAATTATAACACAAAATAATAACGTTTTGAACTATACTAGCTGTCGAGCAATTAAGGTTTATGTATGGTATTTCTCACCGGATCTCAAAGATATCAAATATTTGAATTATTCGAGAGAAAAAAAAATCGATAATCAAAGTGTTAATTTTTTATAATTAATTTAATGTTTTTAAATTTAAAAAAATTTAAATTTTTTTTAGAGAAATAATAATTATTTATAGTGTTAGTTATTATTTAATTCAATAGATTTAATACAATTTTTAAAAGAATATAATTGTGTCATTTCCTATCTTAATTATTATTTATGATTTTAATTAATACTCAAAGAGAATACGATGATGATACCGGTGACAGCATAATTGAGACTTGCTAAATCTTTTTAAAATATATTACAAATTTACGTTCTACTTGATAGAGTATGTACCTTTGGGGTTTACCCCTGTATTTATAGGAGTCCCTTGTGGGCCTTCAGTGCCTCTGATGGGGGCCCAAGCCTGTCTGCCGTGCTGTCACGCTAGGGCTTATCCTAATCATGGATTTCACCCATGATTACGCTTAGTCAGGATCTCGGATTGCCACTGATTAGCTCTATTATTTAATATGCACATTATACCAGTTCATAAAAGTTCTAATATACAAAAAAAAAATTACAAGGTTCTTACTTTTTCTAATGTTTTTGGAAATGACACTGCAATCACCTCTACAAATGGAAAATATTTCCAGTATTCCATTAATACTAACGATCATGTGGATTACTCATTCAGATTACAGATGTGAAAAAAAAACCTATCTAATTGCATTTATTCTGCATTTATCGTGTACTCCCACTCTTTCATTCTCTAGTAAATCAGTAATTTGATTATCCCGTTACTATTGAAGATATATTCCTTAAACAATTGTCTTTATGTAATCACGGATATTTTAGTTTATTTCTTTCGCATTAAGATAGCAGTGAAGAATGTATGTTTATAGTCTAATTGTATGACATTTGCAAATTAACACCCCAATCACCTCTTAAAATCAGTAATCATCATTGTTTTCATTTATTTCTTTCCTTATAATCACCTTTATTTAATTTTTTTCTTTTCATATAAGATAGTAGTCAGTTTTGCATATTATTAACCTTACATGATGACATATACAAAGCAGTGCATCAGGAAATAAAAATGAAATATATAAAGACTAAAAGTCTGTTGTGACCCATTTTATGAAAAAAAATTATTCAATTACTATTTCGTGAATTTTTTTTTATCCATCAACTTCTCTTCATTATTGCTAGATACACCAGGAAATTACGTTATTTTGACAATCAACATTAAATTTGTTTATTCAAATAATGATTAACACATTAAACTATCAGTTACAGATTGACTCTTCTCCCAAAGAATTCAAATGTTTGAAAACAAAGATCTTAAAGATTAATTAGTATATAATAATTAATATCATTAAATCCCCCCTTAATTTTATGGAAAATGTATTAAGTTCATTTAGTCAAATAATATCTAATATGTACGATAGTTATTTGTGATGCTATATTTCAGAAGTACCACAAATTTAAAAATATAAATTTTATTGTCGATCATAACAATTTGATTCTTGATTTTTATTTTTCTTTCAAAAATTTAAAATTTAATCAAATTTAGAGGACCTCGAATAAATAATTTTCATCTAATGAAACATCAATCTTATGTTGATCCATTTAAGATTGGCTTAGAAATATCCGAAATATCCGTGCGTGCGTGCATGTGTTATTTTGGACTTTTTAGGCATATTTCATAGTTTAGGAAATTTTAGTCAATATCAGTTATTTTATATTTCCATTTTTTCTTTGATTCTTTTTTGATTGTACATTATCTTCTTTAGCTGCGCATGATTCCTTTTCATTATTTTTTTATTTTATTTTTTCTATTTAAGGATTGGAGAATCCTAATGTTATTTAATTTTTTTGGTTAAATAAAATTTAGAAAAGGTAAATAATTTTTCTCGCAATCCTTGTGTTTAGTCTTATTTGTGTTTAGCCAACGGGATAGTGGTTTGACATTACTTCTATTTCTCAAATTTTGAATCTTTTGAAAACAAAATAATATTAATAAACATTGATAAATAGAAAAAAAATAGAATTATAACACAAAATAATATGTTTTGAACTATACTAGCTGTCGAGCAATTATGGTTTATGTATGATATTTCTCACCCAATCTCAATAAAAGTAAAAGGAGAAAAGAAGGAAAAAGCTCCATAAACCCTGTGTGCCCTTAAACCTCTCTTAGTCACAGCAACCATGGTGAAGGCCTACCTCCGATACGAACCGGCGGCGTCGTTCGGAGTGATAGAGTCGGTGGAATCGAACATTGCTTACGACAGCTCCGGCAAGCACTTTCTGTCTCCGGCCCTCGAGAAGATCGGAGTTTGGCACGTGCGGCAGGGCCTCTGCACCAAAACCCTAACCCCTTCCCCTCTGTCGCGCGGTCCTTCTCCCGTCGTCACCTCCATCGCCTCCTCCCCTTCCTCCTTGGTAATCATCGTCAAATATAGATTGTATATGCGTGAATTTACGAGTTCCTTAAATATTTTTTTTGATTGCAGATAGCTGGTGGTTATAGTGATTGGTAGCATAAGGATTTGGGATTATGCTAGGGGAACGTGTGAGACTACCTTGAATGGACACAAGGGAGCTGTGACTGCTCTTCGTTACAACAAGGCTGGTTCCTTACTCGCTTCTGGTAGCAAGGATAATGATGTTATTTTATGGGATGTGGTTGGCGAGACCGGGCTCTTTCGCCTTCGCGGTCATCGTGATCAGGTTTGTTTGTTTGTTTGTTGTTAGAACTTGTGGTTGAAGTTGAGCTCAAATGCTGGCAGTCATTAGTTCTGTATAATTTTGTTGTTTAAGTCCTTGTGAGTACTTTTATATGTGCTTTTTCATTCATTTGCCGCAGGTGACTGATGTTGTCTTTGTGAGTTCCGGGAAAAAACTTGTCAGTTCCTCCAAAGACAAGTTCTTGAGAGTGTGGGATCTTGATACCCAACACTGTATGCAAATTGTTGGTGGCCATCATAGTGAAATATGGTCTATAAACATTGATCCTGATGAAAGATATCTGGTCACTGGTTCTGCTGACAATGAACTTCGTTTTTATGGGATCAAGCATGAGTCTGTGGATGGGCAGTCTGTAAATGGTAGTGTAGATTCTTCTGTTCAAAGCAAATGGGAAGTTTTGAGGCATTTTGGTGAAATTCAGCGGCAAAGCGAGGATAGAGTTGCAACAGTGCAGTTCAACAAGCCAGGGAATCTATTAGCATGCCAAGCTGCGGGAAAGACGGTAGAAATATACCGTGTATTGGATGATGCAGAAGCAAAGCGTAAAGCAAAATGAAGGGTTCACCGCAAGAAAGAGAATAAACATGGCAAAGAGGCTTTGGAGGGAACTGAAAATGGAGACGGGAACAATGAGAACAAAGGTGATAATTCTTCTGTGACTCATGGACCCATAGAAACAAGTAACCTCGCCGTTACTGTGCCTGATGTTTTTAAGCTGCTGCATACTATTAGAGCTAGCAAAAAGATATGCTCCATTTCTTTCTGTCCAATCACTCCAAAGAATTCAATGGCTAGTTTAGCGCTGTCCTTGAACAATAATCTACTTGAGTTTTACTCCATTGAAAGTGGTGAAGTGACAAAAACACTTGCTATTGATCTTCAAGGCCACTGTTCTGATGTTAGAAGTGTCACACTTAGTTCGGACAACACTCTTCTGATGTCAACCAGTCACAATGCAGTAAAGATTTGGAACCCAAGCACGGGTTCTTGCCTAAGGACTATTGATTCTGAGTATGGACTTTGCAGTTTAATTCTTCCCACTAACAAGTATGGATTTGTTGGAACTAAAGATGGAACCATAGAAATTATTGACATTGGAAGTGGCACTTGTCTTGAAGTGGTAGAAGCTCATGGTGGTTCTGTACGCACAATTGCTGCTCTACCAGATAAAAATGGTTTTGTCACTGGAAGTGCAGATCATGATGTTAAGTTTTGGGAGTACGAAATTAAGCCAAAACCTGGTCAAGTGTGTCCTTCATATCATTCACTTTATTTATTTATTTAAGTTGTTTGTTATAAGAAAATACTTCAATCAATCAATCTAACATTTTCTGGTCTTATACTGCACATAAAATATAGGTAAAAGTCTACAAGCCCCCCTAATAATGCAGTATTTTACTGGGAAACTCTTCTGGTCTTTCTGTTATATATT